>CAKAOI010048446.1:478914-585315 GCA_916701655.1 Sebastiscus albofasciatus | reverse complement strand
CTCTCTCTCTCTCTCTCTCTCTCTCTCTCTCTGTCTCTCCCCCTCTCTTTGTGATTCCTCTGTATGGAGAGACAGAGACCCCTACTGTTTCTGACAGGACATTAAAACCAGTCAGACCTCTCCTCCCTCAATAATCTACTGCCATCTGTCTGCTGTCATAGACACTGCACAATATCATGGAACCAGGGGCCACAATACAGCTTGCTGCTGCATGTACATGTAATATACATACAGCCATGTGATATACAACCTGTGTGTGGAAATGACACAATTGTACATAGGCTATACTCTTCTTCTTCTCTTCTAGTTGCAGTAGTGGAAGAAGGATTTAGATCCTTATACGTAAGCTGCCAAGACAGCAGCTATAAGACAGTTGTTAGACAGATAGAAACCCCTGCAGAGTTTATATATTAAACAGCAGGCTTCCTATTGTTACAATCTTTTAGTTTTTAGAAATAACGATTGCTTTTATAAATGTTCTTACGTTTGAAATCTTTGTCATAAAGCATATCTAACACCGAGGATTAGACATCAAATGGGACTGGTACCTGACCTATATTGATCATTTTGGTCTCACAGAACCGCTGGCTCCTTTTCTACATGTTGTATGGGAATGTCCAGGGGTTTTCGATTTTTGGGAGAAAGTTATTAGTACACTTGCGGAACTAACGGGGTTACAATTACCAATGGATCTTGCATGCTGCACATCTTCTAAATGATGATTCTGGTCTTTCCCTTACGGACAAAACGTGCAAAGTCTGGTTGGCAGGCCTGACTGCAACTGAGAAGATGGTGGTCCATGGCGTTGGAAACCTCTTTATGATATTTCAAGTATTCATCGGCTTCGGAGCTTTTTGGACATGTCTGTCCTGTCAGCAAGAGTCAATGATGCACGGCCAAACCTATTTTAATGTGGACAAACTTGATATCTAACTCAAAAGATCTTCTGTCTAAATAAGGATGCTCTGGCTGTGTAGGTATATCACTATCCCTGTGCTGGAGGGTTGGAGAGAGGTGGGGGTTGAGGGTTCGCCGGGTTAAATTATCAAAATGTAACCTTTTGTATTTTCTGTAATTTATTGGTGGAAAAATAAGTGAAAAATGATCTTACAGAACAAGACAAGAGCTGCTATTAAACCCCTATATGTAACATGTATCTGAAAGATATACATCAGTATAAGTTACTGTCAAGTTTCTATGAACTGCAAAGCATCAAAGGGTTGGACTGGGTGAATTGTATGTTTGTTTGTTGTTGTTGTTTTTTTTTCATTTGTTTTCCTGTATTTTTTTTACCTGCAATTACCAGTTTGACAGTTGTATTAAAACACATTTGTGCTGTAAAAAATTATACAAATTTGATCCCAAAAAGCTTACGTGAGTAAAAGTAAAAACACAGCACTGTAAAAAATAAAAAAAGTCATGCATTTAAACTGTTATGGAAATAAAAGTACTTGTGTATTATCAGAAAAAAAAGTAGCCTGCTAAACAGGACATCCCCTGTCAGTGTTACATAATATTACATTTTATACTATTGTATTGCTATCACTAATACATATACTTTATGTGTAAGCATCATTTTATAGTGTAGCTGGTCGAGGTGGAGCTAATTTTAACTACTGTAGCCTATACACTGTTGGTTAGTTTAATTAATGGTAATTAATACTTTAAAGTCATCAAATGTTGTAAAATCTGAAACAGCAAAGTAATTATTTACTAGGCTATAAATGCCGATTAAACATAATGGAGTAAAACAAACAATATTTGTCTCTAAAATGTGATGAAGTAGAAGTCTGAAGTAGCATCAAATGGATGCTTTGGAGTCTGGCAAAAATATATTCAACTGTTCAAGTTTTATGAGATTTAATTGTGCTATCTTTTGATAAGAAAGCCTGCTGATCTGTATACAGTGAGATGATTCAGTACAAGTACAATACTCAGGACAAGATGCACAGCTTTCATAATGGCGATGATGATAATAGTGATTATATGTTGACAAGTGTGATGATGGCTTTACAAAGGAAGTGATGGAGACAGTGAACACAATAAGCACCAGTAGCTTTACTATAGTGACTCTGATCAACACCTCTACTAATAGTTGTTGCTCATTTAACAAAAGTGTTGCTGCACTTGATGAATCTCTAATTGAGACTAATAAAGTGTCAAAATGACGCCAAATGGACACGCTGGGCCTGTGCCATCTCAGAATGCTTCCTGGGCAATTATTTAAGGAGGACACTTTAATTTTGTCATTTAAAAAAGACATAATCCACTTTGATTGCTCGCCATTTAAATAAAGACTGTCTCATCATTGTCTAATTTATTAGTTTTACGAAGAGCTTGACACGGTACAAATGAAAAGAGAACTAGTAAAAATGTCACATTGTAATTTGTTAAACTTTTAAAAAATACTGAGCGTGGAACCTCACGCAGGACTATTTTTACCAAAAGCCATAAAACATTTAGGACATTAAACTTGTCATTAGTCTGGAATAGGAACACAGAGAGAGAGAGAGAGAGAGAGAGAGAGAGCGCAAAGCCACAGTTATGGAAACATTTTATTGACTACATGCAGGAGCTGGAGTGCAATAATAATCAGGTTTATTTGATTGTAGTGCAGCGAACACGATGCATGTACTTCTTGTAGTACTCAATTATGTTTGGTTTATTTACTCCTCACATTGGTTACAGTTAGATCATATCAGATGTTGGCCCATTTAAGCCCATTTATATGTATGCCAACCATATGTATGTATGTTTTCTGCATTTGTGAATGCTTTCCTCTATCTTCCAAAGAACAATAGCTTTCCAATGTTATCACGGTGGTAAAGAAAAATATATTTTAAAGCTGCAGTGTGTAGAAATGGAGCAAATATGATTAAAAAAGAGTTATTTTTATAAAAACGGTCACTATATAATGACAGTAGTGCATGAGACAGGTAATCTGAAAAAAAAAGCATGTGCCTCTGTGTCCTCTGGTGCTCCTAATGGCATCTGCAAGATTTCACAGACTGTAGGAAAACAACCAATCAGAGCCGAGCTGGAGCCTGCAGTCTCGGAGCAGCTGTCAATCACTCGTGAACTCAGATCAAACGGTCAAACTAGGCAGCGCTGATCAAATATGAATCAATATTCTGTTACTGTAATGCCTATTTCTCACCTCAAATGTTTTCAGAAACATTTTGCAGTGTACTGTTTAGCTGTAAAATGAGAAAGTTTGTCACCGGGCAGCCATATGGAGATCAGTTGAGGAAATACCAAGCACCGCCCACCAGCCAGAGCACAGCCAATAGGAACGCTCTCTCTCTGAAATGACTAGATTTTTTTAAAGCCTGAAAACAGAGCCATGAGGAGGAGCAGAAGTCTAGTTATCTCTCAGAACACTTGAATTACAATATGCTGAAAGGTTATTATGGAATTTTTGCCCAATGATGCCTATAAAACATACTGCCTACTGCAGGTTTAATTGGAGACGTTCGTCACAGTTGCTACACATGCCTTATTGTTGGCTGATAACGCAGCTGGTGGATTGATCTGGAATGTCTGCTCTGCATTATCATGCTTCAAAATTTGGATTTGACAATAAAATCTGGGCTAAATCATCACAAACCAAAACAAAACAGTATGCTCCTTTAAACAGGAGCGTATGTTGATCAGCCTGGACTTGTCTCATCTCCATTCTTTTCATTCTTTCATGTCTACATTTCCACAATATCCCTGGTTATTGTGGAAATTCAAACAAAGACCATAACGCCCGATTGGCAAAAGTGTTACAGCGATCTCATTTAGAGTCAATATTCCCTCTCTTTGTGTGTAACAGTGTTTGCTCTTCAGGCTTCAACACAAAGGGAGGGATTGCAGAGTGCATTCTACCCAGTGCAACATTTTCTCTTAGCCCCTTTCCCTTACTAACATCATATTTTCTGACAATTCTCTCCCCCCTTCCTCTCCCTCCTAAGTGCCCTTCCATTTTTGTTAATCAAAATATATTCACACAATCTCCTCCCTCCTCTCCAGCGGATCTGAGAGGCTGATTGGCAATTTCAGCAGCGAAACCATAGTTCAGGTGGGGGTGGGAGGGATGGGTTGGGGGGGAAAGAGATGGACGCAGCCAATCTGAGAGCTCCCTGCCGTTACCATGGTAACCTCCTCAACAAGAGGAGCGGGGGGCTGAAAGGGGAGAGGAGATATGATCAAATGTGAACACTCTATTCTGATTTGAATGGCTGATATACAAGTCACAGTTTGTTATTGCTAGACTCTCCCGCTTCCATTTGTTGTTATGCACACGTGTGTTTAAAAAGCATATGCATGCACGCACACACACACACACTTTACAAACAGCATCTGCGCTTCGCTGATAACACGGCAGTAAAAGCATATAAGAGGGGACTGTTTGCTTGCTCCATTTACAATGGCTAGCAGCAGGCCTAACTGTCTCCATCACACTCCCCGCTGACTTAAGCATCTCATCATCATCTTCTTCTTTGCTCTTCCCATTCTACACATCTGTCTGGACTTAATAAAACTGTCAGACCACCAACTGGGACTGTTAAATAAAGACCGCGTGAAGGCTAGATCTGCTGTCTGAAGCCGCTCAGTGGAACGGATCGTTAAAGACCATGAGATATGACATTAAAAACTTGCAGATGGATATGGAAAGTGCATTAGGACTGACTTGTAAGGACTTTATAAGACTGTTTGAGAGAGAGCTATTAGAGCAGAGAGATAGATGGATAGGTGGGAAGACAGACATTTTTATTCATTCCTAGTCAGGGTCACAATAGCTAATTTCACTCCTAATGCATGTCTCCGTTTCCATTTTGAGAATCATCAAGCAATTAAGAAGATAAAGAAGTAGAAATGTGATTTTAGAGCGTTTGTGCTTGAGTGACAGGTGTCAACTCCATCAAGACTTCATTCTCTTTGACCAAATTTGGATTTTCTTTGATGATGGCGAGCACTGAATCCAAATGAAGCTTCAAATGAATCCTTCAGGATAACAGTGACTGATGCAACCAACATAATACTATGCATGTTTCTGTGCATAGTTTCACATCAAAGGCTTTTAAAGCTGATTTAATAGATTTTTTTTTGGGCCATGGGGGAAGTGCAGGACAAGCTGAAAACACAACATTGACCTTGATGTGGCTAACATGTTAGCAAACATATCAAACAGACACAGAATGTTAGCATTCGCTTGGAGTCGTGTTTCTGGCTGTCATGAATTTGAATCCTATTCACTGTCCTTTAAACTCTGTTTTTGGTCTCCACCAACTCCTAAGGGAAAATCTGTCTCTTAAACTTGCCAAACACTTGCAAAACTATCGCAAATTTTACATAGTGGCCAAACAGTGGAATTACAACTTCCAGGGTCCATCACAGATGACGCATTGGGCCCACAATAGCCCATATCATCATCATCTTCATCAATCATTAAGTCATAAAAGTTGTAAAATGCACTAATAGCCAAATCCAGAGTTATTTTCCTTCCTCCTTTCGTGCTAATGACCAGGAGACCAAGGCTGAACTGAGGGCTGGGAGACGGGGTTAAAGAAAACACCACATCGCTTGCTCTATGGGCCCAATGGGTGCGGAAGATTGCCAAAAGATCCGGGTGATTTTATGGAATTTTATACTCACAAGTCGAGTTTTTTTTTTGCTTCATGCACCACTTAGCGACTTTCATAGGAATGAACGGGGCCCTGCCTCTGACACTGTATCTAGTTCTCTTTATACATCCATTGTGGCTCTGGCCACCGACAACTTGCCAGTGGCGACAAAGCCAAACTCCCGGCTAATCCAAAAATGGGCAAAGAGGTGGATCGTTGGTGGAGCTCAGGCGGGATGGGGTGATGCAGACAGCTAGCAGTTAAGCGACATGGTACGGCATCCACCTGTCACTCAAAGCGGCAATGCCCTCGATTATGCCTTACTTTAAGCGTTAATATAATGTATATGGGTGAGTTATATACATTCATACACTGGCTTTATTTCTCAGCATCAGAGGTTGCTGCTTGGTTGTAAAAGGGTTCATGAGGGCAGTGAGAATGAACCAAAACAGTAAAGTGTCAGTCTGGAAAACAAAAACAAAACGCTGAAAGACGCTACAATACTCTATGGAGCTGAAGGGTATTGCAGAGTTAAGTGTGTTTGTCACTTCAAACAATACTTTTCACGTTACATAGTTTATCCTTTGCTAATATAAATATATTTATCAGTGCAGCTTTAACTGGTAAGCTATCAATCTTATATTACATACATATGATTTTCAGTTTCATATTTAAACTGCGCTGCAGAAAAAAAAATGATCAAGTGTAGATATTCTGTTTTCAATTGAGCCTCAGTCTTCAGGAAAGCCAACGAGAGAAATAAAATAATCAAGGGTGACATTAATATGTTATCAATAAAGCACATGCAACATAAACAATAAAAGTTAACAAAGTTTATTACATGTTTATATACAAACAACCCTGCAAGGCACACCTTTGTTTAAATAAGAATATACAATACATTTTATTCTTGAAAGCAAACAGGTTTTAGTTTTGAAATATATATTAATACAAGTCTGTTTAGTGTTTGGACACAGAGAGAAGGCCCCAAGTTGTGGATGTTCAGTCGACACAAATGATGAAAGAAAAAAAAAAAAACTTTATGGTGTAAACAACTCAACATCTTTAATATGGTAAATTAACATCTTTCAATGTTGGACAAAATGTGTAGAAAATGGTGCTTTCTAAATGAAGACCGTTTGTCCTCTCATGATTAAATTGTGAAAAACACTGTACTATAAAATCAGTTTAAACTTGAAAGCTTAACCACACAGGAGAAGTAGCTCAGCTGGACTGGAAACTCTTTCAGCCAACTGTTTGTCATCCATCAATACATGATTACGGAACAGCCTTTGTCGGTATAGGACTCCAAAAACACAAGAGCTCTTATTTTGTACTTGATATTAAATTAAACTGCTGAGGTCATCTAGATTTTAACGAAGGTGTCTGTTTTCGTTGGGGAAAAAAAACATTTTTATCTAATTTATTGGTTAAGCTAAAACACAAATTACAAAAAAAGCCTCTTATAATATACTCTGTTAGTCATTTCTCTTTGTTAGGCTCGTGGATGAGCACGCTTAAAACAGAAGAAGAGAGACGGAGAGGAAAGTATAATAAGAAGTTGCTCAGCTGCTGTGAAAAAAAATAGATTTGATTTGGCATTTTGTCTTCAACAAAAAGTAGCTTTTTTTCATGAAAATCCAGGGTAAAGGCAACTTAAGCATCCACATAAAAAGCATATAGTTATAGTTGTCTTGACTATTGATCATGTAGTGATCAGTCATGTCATTCTGTCACTCCACTGAAGCTGCCTTTATATAAAAAAAACATGTTTGTCCAACATCAATCAGGACATTTGTGAAATAACTTTTGTTATGACTGCTCACAGCGCATAAAGCAACGATTGAAAGATGAAAGGATGCTCGTGACAAAGGCCTGCCGTGACTCATGAAACAAAACAAAACTGAACAATGGGGCAAAAAAACAGAAAAATGTCTGGGACTTCAAGCTTAGAGACATTAAGATGCAGGCTGTCATTTCACACAGTTTGCCATCATAAAGTGTGATGACCCACCATTAACAGATTTGACACGTCAGATCCTCTAAATGGCTGCTGACTTGCGCCGTCTGTAAAAACCTCTCTTTACCTTACAACTAAAAGTTCAACAAAAGGTCCATCAATGTCGCAGTTTTTCTCTTCATTCTCCTAGAAAGACCAGCAGGTGCCTGACCAGAGAGAGACGATCAATTTAGAGGCCCCAGGAGGGCTGAAAAGAAGGGGGTTAGTCGGCATCTTTTCCTGGGACCACAACCTCTGGTGTTTCAGAGGCTTCTGGCTGCTGCTGTGTGTTTTATTGAATATTCCTATCGTTGATGTTCTGGATGGTCGGCCATTATCATGCCAGGAGGCCGAGTCGCTTGACCTTAGCAGACAGGAAAGAGTGGATGATGAAGACTATGGTCTTGGGGCAAGAGTGGAGGTCCAGTTGCTGAAAGAAGAGACAGAGTTTGGAGAGTAGGAAATGTGAAAGAGAAAGAAAGTTCATTCATTTAATGATCAACATCTTTGCATGTTGCAAGATTATATTTTTGGCTGGACTGCAGCAAACGCAAAAGTCTGTCACTGACTGAGTGAGTGAGTGAGTGAGTGACGAAGTTACACGATTGGTCGGCTGAGTGTTGGAGTTTCCTCATTGGCTGTTGCTCTTTCAAAATGAAAAGGCAGGGAACAGTCCTTTATGCAAATAAGCCCGTCCGGCGCGACACGTCCGGCTCACAAAACTTGGACCACGCTGTCAAACTAGGTGATCTACTTCTAAAATGTATCAAAATTCATTAGTGGTATCGCCTATTTCTCACTTAACATGTTTTCAGAAGTAGATTTTGGTGGATTTGTTTATGGAAAGTTTAAGAGCAGGCCGCCATGTTGTTTCTTGTTTGAAACGGCAAGCAGAAAACCAGGGACCAATCAGGTGCATTCCACGAGCTGGTACGTCACCGCTTGAACGGCCAGGTGAGTGGAGCAGCGCGTCCCCTAGTGACCTGGTGGACATGTACCGCTGGATTTAACATTATAGACATGAACACTGACTATTTGTATAACAGTTTAGCCACAAATTCACAGACTGACCGTACATGGTACAGCCATATACTCAGTTTTGACAGTTTTGTGATAGCGCTTTTAAAAAGGTACGGTGTGAAGAATGTGGCGGTATCTAGCGGTGAGGTTGCAAATTGTAACCAACTGAAACTTCTCCCGTGTGCCAAGCGTGTAGAGAACTACGGTGGCTGATGCAAAAACGTGAAAGTGCGAATGGCCCTCCTATCTAGAGCCAGTGTTTGGTTTGCCTGTTCTGGGCTATACTGTAGAAACATGGCGACCAGCTCCATATAGAGGACCCGCTCCCTATGTAGATATAAACGGCTCATTCTAAGGTAACAAAAACACAACAATTCTTATTTTCAGGTGATTATGCACTAAAGAAAACATTATATTTCTGCCAATACAGCCCTTAAACACTACACACTGTTCCTTTAAGTTAAGACATTTTCCTTTAATGTGGTTAAAGCTAACTTTGACATATTCAATATAACAGCTCAAATTCATGGTGGCTTTATAATGATATTAAAAATGCTAATGTGAAAAAAAGGATCTTACAATATCGGCCTCCGGGCCTCCAAAGTCGAGGAACATCATGCGAACTCCGTCATCTGAGGACATTCTTAGGCGCTCGAAGGGCTGCTGAAGCAGAATACTTTTCCTGACACCCATCTCTTCTGTGAATAGTGTGAAACCCTCGTCAATGTGCACTCCCAGGGTACACTCCTTCCCGTTCCAACTACAGGCTGCCAGGGGAGAGAAGAAAAACATGGCTTACACAGAGGCGGACAAAAGGGAAGGTAATGTACTGGTTTTACAGCACACAGCTGAAGTTGTTGTCAAATAAATCTGGATTTATATTACATATTTTCTCTCATTTTGTTGTGAGCTCAGTGTTACGGTGTTGATACAGAGCCCAGAATTCTTGGCTGTATCTTATGAATATGACACTGAAAGGATAACAGTGAGATTGAAATAATGGTTATTGTTCAGTGAAGATAATAGGTCTTAGTTAAACAGAACACTTGTCCTAATTCTGATGCTAAAATTAGACCGTTTTAGGTTTTTAGGCTGAAAGTTTGTGCACCACTTCATGCTACCAGCAGAGGGCGATGTAACCACATTACTCCACTGCACCGACCTGGTGCCTGTCTCACAGAGGAAGATTACCAAGTTTCCAGTAGAAACTTTGATGACTAATATACAGAATCTGGATCATGGAAATGAAAAGAGCTGCATTCAGTGCAGACATGGGCTTACTGTATAAGACACCATATATACTGTACAGCTGTACTTGAAACAAAACAGGCTTTGTCTCCTCTCAAGCTCTTCATCTAGTACAAAAAGCTTTCCTTTCTAAAAACCCATTTCAAGTATGTTATAAACATGCAGCCAAAAGAGATTGAGGACATTTTGTTGAAAGACTACAGTCCCTAAATCATTGTGCTATAGAAACAATAAATGGTAACTCCTAATCCAGCTTTGTGAGACGGGTCTCTATTATGTAGTGAGATGTTTGTGTGTCTCTGTTAAATAGAAACCATGTCCCAAGCAGTGATTGTTTGCATTAAATAGATTTGAGGCATCATCAAATATATGATTGAGCAGTTTGATTGATATAAATCAGGGTTTTTGATGGTCAGTAGATCAGAATTGAAAATATAGACATAATTTACTGCATGACATTCACATCTTGCCTTTCATTAGTCAGTGTAAAAGACATGTCAATCACTTTTAGAGTGACAGCAGTGTTTTGTATGGAGTTGTGGTAGAAAGACTCCTCTTTTATTCGCTTTTTAGATCGATTGTGTCTTAAAAGGATAGCACTTTTTGTTGATGTAAAATAAAAGTGGTAGTAGGGCTGCAACTAACGACAGTTATTTTCATTGTTGAATATTTTCTCGATTGATCGATTAGATGTTTGGTCTATAAAATGTAAAAAAAAAATGGTGAAACATGTTGATCAGTGTTTCCCAAAGCCCAAGATGACGTCCTCAAATGTCTTCTTTTGTCCACAACTGAAAGATATGCAGTTTACTGTCATAAAGGAGTAAAGAAACCAGAAAATATTCACATTTAAGAAGCTGGAATCAGAGAATTTAGACTTTTTTTTTTTTTAATTACTCAAGCAGATTAATCGATTATCAAAATAGTTGGTGATTAATTTAATAGCTGATACTCATCATAAACTAGCAGGCCTTTACTTTGACCTACTAATAGAGACAGTCACTGCAACCTGAAGTAGCATAGCTGGCACCTCAACACAATTCTTTCTTTTGGCACCATATTATAGACCTAATATGCCTCTCATCGTGTGGCATGTAACATTTAGTGAATTCATCAAAAGAACCTTGCGGTGCCATGAGAACGGGACGACCCCAGTGGGAGTCAAACCTTGAACCTCGGTTGCGTCACTCAGAACAAAAAATTAGAATTTTTCTACTCGTAGGTGGAGGAGCTGTGTAGCGAGAATGAAGAAAGACAGAACAGGGAGTCGAAAACAAATCTCTGCATCCGTACCCGTGGTGACCTCCTTGATGAGCTCAGCGGCGTTATGGCAACCCTCCACCAGCAGATGAGTCCAGGTGGACAGCTCCTTGGCAGAATCCACCCTGAACACATGGGTCTCCACGCCCTGCTTGGTGCCTGAACGCAGGCCAAACGAGAGGTCGGAGTCCAGGAGAGGAGAGCTTTTCCCCGGGCCGGAGTGGACCAGTCTAAAGAGGAGGGGAGAAAGTATGACAAAAAACGAGAGGGTAATTAAAGATTCACGGAAAAGGATTAGCCAGAAGAGCAAGTGAAGGGGTATGCATGTTTATGCGTTACACATAAAGTGGTACAGATGTAAAAAAAAAAAAAGTGAGAGTGCACAGGAGAGAAAGAAGGGTGGAAAAACACATGAGTCATAGGTTCTGGTTCCACTAATGTTTTCCAAATGAATGTGACATCATGAGGCAAAATGTCCAACAGTCCAGTTATGGAAAGAGTGAGCTTGTGCTCTCCAGACTGGGTCTGCTCAGGGTGGAGGAAGTTTATTAAAATGCCAAATGTGCTACGTGTGTGTGTGCGTGTTACGAAATATTGAGGTGTGTGTGTGTGTGTATATATATATATATATATATGAAGGCATTTGTGTATTTTGAACCTGGTAGCAATGAGCGGGTGACTCTTGGTAGGGCTGCTGAGGCTCTCTTTGCTTTCAGGCAAGGAGGGATAGAGGAGCAGGTCTCTGTCAGTCAACATGGCCAGTACTGGTTTCTCTGGACCCTGGGTCACCTGCATACACATTTGTAACAGAGTTAAAGAAATCATTTAAACTCATATGGTGCTTTACATGTTACCAGACATGGCACATTTATGACAGTAATGCCCAGAGGCATCAGTAGGTTGCAGTTATGAATAAAGGATGCTACGTGACCATAACTTAACTGAAGTTCACACTACATGACTTTCAAAAGTCGTCAGATCGCAGTACTGTTCACACTACACGACTTGCTGTCTTGTAAACGGGAGTCTTTAAGTCGTTGTGGTTTTCACACAACATGATTTTTCACTGTGAGGAACCCCCGGTGAGGTCTCCAAACTACATTTTGTCACAAAAACATGTGAGAAACACACGTTAAATGACGTGATGCCATTCGCGATACACATTGCTGATGTTTTTGGTCAGCACGTGTTTACGAAATAGCCTGCAACAACAACTTTGCTCTGTGTTCCAATCGCAACACATACAGTCTGTTACAAGCGACCCCTATTCCCCCAGGTTTTCCCTCAACCAGTGTCTCACACTCTCATTGGTTGTAGCTTGTGGCCGGAGTACCCGATAGGTCCAGATATTTAGCATGCTAGGCATCTGGAATGTGTCTGTGAGGCATCAGCGAGCGTCGGTGAGCCTCTCGGCTTGCGTCTTTGAGCATCTCACACATGACGCTCGAGCAGCGATGTGCGAGCGGCGAGCGGCAAGCCAACACGGATTTGCCTCTGATCTGACGGCTTTTGTCGGCGAGCAGAAAATAAGGGCTAAAGTCGTGTAGTGTGAACTAGCTATAATGTGCTTTCTGTAGTTCTGTGTTGCTGCGTGCACTTCAAGATTGGATTCAACTTTATTATGTTATAAAGTGTCTTTGCCCCAGAAAGACAGGAAAAAAAAGCACAAAGTCATATAAACATATAGAAAAAAACATGCTAAAAACAACATTACCAAACATATAAAAAGTGCAGGTCTTGCAGTATGGACCATGCATATCTGCATTCTTGCATACCTGCTCTGTAATCCAACCCAGATGTTTGACCTCCGTGCCAAGTTGCATGCTCTTCATCTCCTCCTTCACTCGTGGTAGAAGGTTGGCAGCGCCGGCCTGGATGGCGTTGTACCAGGACTGAGCCATGGCTGGGTCTTTCGCCCGCAGGAACACGGAGTTCTTTCTGCTGAACGAAATCACCTCGAAATACCTAGCAGATGAGATGAGAGGAGAGGAGAGGAGAGGAGGAGAGAGGGAAGCAAGCAGGGAGTCAAAAAAACAAAAGGAGAAAAGGGGCAGTTAGAGAAATAAAAGACTAAAGCTCGAGGGTGAAAAGGAAAGTTTCAGATATTAACAAAGAGAATATGTGAAGGAGATGGGGTAAGGAGTCCCTTTTACAGGATTCTCTCTGAGACAATTTGCTATTTCCAGGTTGAGATCCGTCAGATTATTTTTTTATCAAAGAACGTATGAACTGAAAATCAAAAAATATGACGTAAAAACTTCTAACAGCTGTGTGCTGTACCTGTTTTCTGTGTCCGGGGGGCACTGTTTCCGTGACACCTGGCACATCTTCAGCGGGATGCTGCGGGGCTCCTTCACCTCGGCAGGTGAGAGTTCAGAGCCCCTCTGAGGCGTGGAGGGGGGAGAGTCCCAGGGGAGGGCTGCCCCAGGGGACCCCGAATTTTTAAAGAAGGCCGACATCTCCTTGATGTACTTCACTGAGGCAGAGCGAGAGCGTGAGAGAGAGAGAATTAGATAAAGCGGGACAGGCAGAAGATGTACAAGAGGACAGAGGAGGGAGAGAAAAAAGGAATTTGGGATGTGAATATGGAGCCTCCAGGTTCGGAGATGAGTTGAAAGCTGGAGCAGCACTTAACAGCTTTAAAAAGAAACTCATCTGGAAAGAATTCTCTGCCACTTCAGATTTCTCAGCTTTTTACATTGTGCTTATCACGCTCTTTCAGGAAGAAAAAAAATATATTCTTACCACGGCAAGTCTATGCTTCTAGCCTAAAAGAGTAGACACACATATAGTATGACTTACTGGAACATATATATGTTTCTTTAATGTTGTATTTTTGTTGTATGTGGATGATTCTGGCATGGGTGGGCCTGTGTTGGGCGCCAGCTGGAGGCAGAGAGGGGATGTAGTTTCCTCCAGCTGTGTACTGACACTGTGGGGCATGGCTGAGGTGTTGGGGAATGCAAATTCTAAATAGCTTAAGATTGTTATGTAACTGAACTATGAAAAAAAATGTTTAACATGTGTTTTGCATTTCATGTGCTTTTATTTTATCTTGTGTTTTGTTGTTTTATCGCTGCACAACCAATAACCCTTTGGGGACAAATAGTGATTCATTGTAGAGCTGCAAAGATTCCCGTTATTGTCTGCCACATTATTTTCTCGCTGTTTTATCACAGCAGCCGGCAGCCGTGTCTCCTTTTCACAAATTATACGCTTAATTTCCTCGTAATCTTTCATTAGTAGATGTTTCTCACTGGGCTTAAAGTAAGCGGAACGTGTTTACTCCATTTCAGCGTCCGTAAATCTGTGATCGACCTCGTGGTCTATTGAGGAAAGCAGTGAACGTGCATCTATCTGAATTACTTCCACCTGGCTCAACCTAGTCGCCCCTCCTCAGCCTGGCTTGGCCTTCGTGAAACGCATCAGGCCAGGATGAACTGACTAAGATTAGGTCAAGCCTCGCTTTCACTCTTATCCTGGATTTCTTTATTCTGCTTTTGTGAAACAGGCCCTTGGTCCTTTATATATAAGTATTTACAATAGTGTTGTCAAAAATATCGAAGTATAGATAAATATGAACATTTGAAATGGTTTCAGTATTAATTTTCTACAATACTGATACACGGGTACCAGCTGCGCTTTCTGCTCTCTCTTCTCTCCGACAACGAGTTGACACACACACTATTTATCTTTTAATAAAAAAAACTAAAATGTTATGCCCTCAAAGTTGGGTCAATTTTTCCCCCGTGGTATAGAACATTGATATTTTTCAAAATATTGTATTGAAGTTAGAAATACCAGTACTGTAACTAATTTATGTGGAATTTTCTCACACTTCATATTTTGTTCCACCTTAAATGACCATATCCAATATCTAAGTGGCCCCTAATTAGAAAATTTGGACCGTAATTACTTAGCAAGTTATCCAAATTAGAGCCTTTTGTGTCGTTTTCCAATAACAACAATATTGCGGCACATAATTATTAGAATTATATTGTCTTCATTTGGCACATCGCCCAGCTCTATTTTGCTCACATCTGTTTTTAAATGCAGTTTTACCACTCGCAAACCTACATACACCTACACACACAACCTTGCAAACACACACACACACACACACACACACACACACACACACACACACACACACACACACACACACACACACACACACACACACACACACACACACACGGCCTCAGCTCCAGTCCAGTAGGCTGTGGTATGGGTTTGGCAGAAGTGGCCACTGCTGGAGTATAAATAGCCCAGAGGACATGGCAAGGCATGAGGCTGAAGGCTGAAGGCAGCGCTCTGGTTTCACTGGGGAAGTATGAAGTGCTCTTCTTGCACAGTGCAAGAGGCATTTGGCCAGAGGGCAAGCAGAAGAGTCACAGCACAGGACAACAGCAGAGAGAGAGCGAGAGAAAAAGGGGGGGGATCCAACCATTCCCAGAATAGAGCCCGGCAATCAGGCAGGCAGGCAGCCATACAGTTATTTAGTTAAAACATCACGCAGTACATCATATCCAGGACTGTGTAGTGGCTCCTTCCCTTTTATGGTGTTATTTCACTACAAATAGTGAGCACATTAGTAATTCAGATTCTTCTCTTCTATCAGGAGGTGACTCAGTGATTAAATAGAGGGTAAAGAATTATAGACAGTGGAAAAGTGTCAGGTTGTTTAAAAGGACACGACCGCTACAGATGTAAAGCTCATACGATTGGCATCCAGCCCGCGAGGAGAGGCATCGCTTGGAAGTTCTATACGACGAACAAGGCGAGAGATTGTTCACTTGTTATCTTGTCCTTGGCACGGTGGAACAACAGTTATCAAATTTCAGCGTCAATCTCCAGGCATTCTTATAAAAGCGGTCCCTCATTTCAGTCTAATCTGCCACTTTAAAATCCTTAATATGATCAAAAGCCCAGGATTTACAATTAAGTGTCGCTTTCTTGTCTCCCAAAATTGGTTCCAATGCCATATGGAGAAATGTCAAATGCAAAAACGTCATAAATCTGTGTGTGCTTTTAAAAAGTGACTGCATGTACTCACACGTGAGCACAGAAAGGTTACGTGGCCCTAAGTAGGAAAACTGCCAGAACAACGTTTATGGAAAAAATGACTCTGGTTCCTTTTCAAACGTGATGCCAAATATTTAAAACTGGCAGGGCATGTATGTCAGAGGGGACTTAAGTTGCTGCGGAAAAGGGCATGACCTAGATGATGAACACTATAAACATACAGTAGTTCCTCTGAGTCAGCACAATGTTCACCGTCTTCCCATCTGCACCTCTTCTTTGGAATCATATTCTTTCTCATTAATATTGTCATGGATCTCTAATATGTCTCTAATCTTTCCCTCTCTTCAGAGATGAGGCCAGTTCCCTTTTCAGTTCTGATTGGGATGTGGATTGTTTCCATATCTGAAAGATAAAAAATCTCGCCATTAAGGGTTTTTCACTCAAATCTATGAAGAATCACTGAGAAAAAAGACTTTTTCCCCACTTTAGATTAAGAGTATTGAAAACGCCTGCCTAGTATACTCTCTCCCTGTATCATTCACTCTCTGGTTTACCAGTATAGGACAAACATTTATGACACAGTCTGGGTTTAATGCCAACACTTGCTCACACACTCACATGGCTAAGTAAGCACACATGCAAACACACACAAAGTAACCAAACATATATTTATATTGTGGAATCCCCACAGCTGTGTATCGAGCCTCAGTGTTCTTGATACTGACTTGGTGTCCGCAGCACAGAAAGATGGCATTGAACACTTTGACTCTTTGACACATAGTTCCTGATTTCAATCCTACTTTTGATAAATATAAGCTGTATTTTATTCAGACACATTTCTATTATGACTATTGGTGTTTAAATAGCATTTAAGAATCCTCAGCTTTTGGTTGGATGAAGAAAAGTGTTTTTATCAGCGGGCAACCTCCAGGTCTCAAATGTGAAGCCAATGCAGAAGTGCCTTAAACTTGCATTCTTTCTAACAGCCAGCAGGGGGCGACTCCTCTGGTTGCAAAAAGAAGTCTGATCATATAGAAGTCTATGAGAAAATGAGCCTACTTCTCACTTGATTTATTACCTCAGTAAACATTGTAAACATAAGTTTATGGTCTCAATCGCTAGTTTCAAGTCATCTTCAGTACAGCATGTTGTTCATTTATTAAATGATGGTCCCATTTAGAGTCAAATAGACCATAAAGCAGGGTATACTTTAGGGCGTAGTTTGTATTCTTACAGGGGGAAAAAGTTTTGTTGTGTATTGGTACCTAAACTCAGGTATCTCAGGACCTAAGTGTAAAATCACTCTTTCGTCACCACTGTGGTTTCTGCTCTATGCCCCCTAACGTTATACTTTTGTGTATGGACTTGTTGGCATACACACTCACACCCACCTTACATGACCCTAATGCATTAGAAGGGCCTATAAAAGTTTATTTCACTTGACTACTTGCCTAATTTACACTATGCAGAATCAGCTAAATGTACCATAAAAGATTTGTGCATTTGTAGACAAAACCAGATCCATTGGGGATTTGTAGACTGGGAAGCAGTGAGCAACCAATATGTACCAGCTACAGCTTTGAAGTGACTGTCAACTTGCATACGTAATGTTTCATGGAAATGAGCTTCTGTCCACTTGTTCCTGTGCCAACCCATTGATGTTTGTACCACGGGGAAGCCAACTGCTTCCTTGTTGCTGGACCAAGGCCATTCAAAATTGATGTGGTCACTCTCAATATGGCAGGCTAGGCCACAAGACTGGCAATGGAAATGGGATTGTTGTTTCAAGTGGAAGCCATCATAGAGGATCTCCTAAACCCTGCAGCTATATGGAATAAGAAAGAGCCGCAGGGTTTCCTCTTGTGGGTAAAGGTACAGGTAAAGACTGGCACTTCAGTCAGAGATGGCTATCTGTAAAAGGATGTCATGCAAGTGGCCCTACACTTTAAATAAAAGTTTCTTAAAAACTTTGTTGGAGAAAGCCAGGAGTGAGAAGAAAGCATGGCTGCAGGTGCTTAATATCTGGCACGTAAACAGTGTTCTATTCTCAGTGGTCATTATTCTTTATTATGTAAGTGTGAGTTTATGTTTGTGTTTCATGCTGCACAAACTGCAGAACAGAATAGGCTGGGGGAAAAAACAACAATCATATCAAGTATAAGGAGATATTTACTTTTGTAAAGAGGCTTTACTTGTCTCCAATGTGGAAATGATCGCATTGGTGTTTCCCAGATTAGAAATGTCAGGCATTAGCTGTGGCCCCGCATAACAAATGGGACGAGATAGCTTTCAAACAGAGCGGTGAATGAAAAGGAGAGAGGGATGGGGGAAAGGAATGATCAACATAGAAAAGAGAGAGAACGATTGAGAGAATAAAAAAAGAGTGAGACAGGCGATACAGAGAGGCCGAACATACAGTTAAGCTCAGCCAGAAATGTTGCCATGAATACCAGTGGCGGCACATTCAATACAGAGCTAAAATTAGCTGAGATGGCACTGTTATTACTTTAGCTTATCTGGCAGCCAGCGAAACTACTTTTGTACTGTGTGCGTGCGCGTGCGTGTGTGTATGAGGAGTTTCTTTGCTTCTTCTGCAGAATCTGCCACTAAGCTTTTCCTGCTTAAGTCTTTACATTGAACCTCACAAATCCTGACCAGACATTTTCAGCCAATTCAGTTTTGACACAATTCACTTAACTGTGGTTGGAAAAAAAGCTTTTTTCTTTTCCAGTTCCCAGGACGACGGTTCAAATTGCCAAAGCACAAGTTTAAATTTTCAAACTTTGCTTAGCCAATTGTGTTGATTGCCTTATATACATATAGACACAGAGAAAAAACCCACATCAACCCAACCCCCAGCCTGCATCCACACACTCTGATGGTTTAATGGTTCTGAGAATTGCTTCTACAGGTATTTAATCAGAAAAAAACAGTAAGTTGATGTAGTTTGACATGCTTTAAAATATGCGGTCAAAAAGTGCCATTGGCTTGTAAGTGGCGAAACAATGCTCTAAAGCTGAACACAAGCTGAACTTCCTCCCCCCCCGCCGCCACTGGTTACCGTGGGAGCAGCTGGAATGTCATTGGCCAGTCAGCGACCTCAGAAGCATGCTGTTGGCTCTGTAAACCATGTCAGACAAAGAATGCCCCAATGTTACGCCACCAACGAGCTGAGATTTCTTGGGCCAAAACAACATCATAAATAACATTCAGTACATTTAAGGGTCAATCGAGGTAAAAGATAATTAAAATCAGGACTGGGCCCACTTTAAAAGTCTGCTAATCATAAATTAGATGGTGTAGAAAATTTGGATTTTTATATTTTGAGACAAGATGGTGATTGTGCCAAAGAGGATGCAACTAAATATTAGAAAGATATTGCTTATGTCGTGACCCCGCCTCCTTCTGAGATAGTAAAACCAATAGTAAAACAACGTCGGGATCACGTGGTATCTCTGGGTCATCAGTTAGTGAAAAAATGGATAAATGGCTGAGATTGACAGTAAGTGCCTGGCAATGACTTGTTGTGAAGTAAATGCAATAGAACGGGGGAGGGAGAACGCGACATCTAGTGGCATCAATGTTATCAATAGCACCTTTAATATCCACATCAGTGTACACATCAGTACACAACAATGTATTATCAGTCAGGCTCAGCAGATAAATGCATGGTTTTGTACTCCGGCTTACCAAACCCCCCTCAGGTGGTGTTTATGTCTGTTTTGAGGCATGTGTGTACATGTGCAAAAAGAAAAAAAAAAAAATGTACATCCGTGTCTCCTTTCAGTGATCTCTGGGAGATCACGTACAGTTAATAAATGTCAGGTTTGTGTGTTCGCTGATTAATGCGTGTCTCTTTCTGGCAGCGTCAGTCAGCCCAAGATTTCCCCTGTTCTGAATGATTTAGATAAGTTCATTGTTCCTATAGCCCATCTCATTAAAATCATGGATAAATGCCAACCTGGGGGTGGGGGAGGGTGTAAGGTATGGTATGAGAGAGGCCGAGAGAGAGAGAGAGAGAGAGAGAGAGAGAGAGAGAGAGAGAGAGAGATGGCAGACTTTTAAACTAATTCACATACTGCCAGAGCACAGATTTGATTACTTTGCATAGTGTGTCAGGAGAGTTAATTATCCTAATTCAACAAAGTGAAAGTGAAGGAAACTTGAGCAGGATCTGGCAGAGGACAAGAACAGAGTGAAAGGGAGGTTGAGCGGCAGACATTTCCACTTTACTTTCCAACTTTTTTTTTTTTTAATTTCCCGTCTGGAGATCTGTCTGCAACGCTAAGAAACTCAGTTTTCCATTTATAGGTTCGTGTGTATTTGCTCGGTGTGATTTAAAGCGGTAACTTGCTGTGTGACTTATGAACCTCATTTGCAGTTTGGTTTCTTCCCTAATGAGGCAAATGAAAGTGATGTTAACATGTGATTCTCAATTTTAAATAGCGATGGGCTTTGGAAGAAAATCTAAATGGTTAAGAAACGTCCCTGAAAAGTTACATGATGTGCTGTAGAATGATGCATAATAGTAGTGGGTTATTATGTGCAAGTGTATATGAAATCCTTAACCCTCTGAGATCAACAATAGGCCCATTTTTGTCTTTTTAGAGGGGTACTTTGGGGGGAGATAGCAGGTCAACAGTATATGTCACATACAAGTGATGTACATCACCTGAAAGCTGGCAACCTGAAGATTAATTTGAGATGCCGCCCAGCACTATTACTAATAATAATGGTTGATACCATTTGTTACACAGTTTTGGTGCTAAATTTAACCATTTTTTACCAATCAAAAATTGATAAAATTATCAATAATCCCTCCAAAACACAACATTAAGACACCAAGACCTTGAGGAACACCATAGAAACAGCCATGCTGTGATTCGGGATCAAAGAAACCCCCTTTTTGTCAATACATCTAGGAAAGCCATCCATCCTCTGAATGCTCTAGGTCTCTAGTTTGTGATTGCAAAGTTTCATGAGGCTGTGATTATCCTAGAGGTCACAACAGGTCACTTTATACACTGAGGTCAAGTTTAAAAAAATGGTCTCACTACAATAAAATGGCTACTTTGGGGACTAATATCATAACACAAATACAGTTGGGCTCATTGGATCCACACGAGTCTCAGCTTTACAGTCATACCCAAATTAAGTAATTCCAAGACTGTTTAGGGACCCCAGTATGCAGACATATTCCAAATACACCATTTTAGAATGGGCAAAATAACACACTTATACGGCATGCAAAAAACTGCATAATTTTTGCCCAACACTCCATGTGATTATCATAAAGTGGGCATGTCTGTAAAGGGGAGACTTGTGGGTACCCATTTTCAGTCACATCTTGAAGTCAGAGGTCAAGGGACCCCTTTGAAAATTTTTTCCCCGCCAAAATTTAGCCCGACTTTGGAGTGTTATTTAGCCTCCTTCCCGACAAGCTAGCATGATACGGTTGGTACCAATGGACTCCTTAGGTTTTCTAGTTTCATATGCTATCAGTACATTCAGCTAACTCTAAACTGAACCTGCTACAGTGGGTTAATAGCCAGATTGAAAATTTAGTTAAATTTAATACATTTTGGTTGGTTGGTACATCGGCAGTTTTTAGAAATGCTGAACAGTTTAAAAAACATTTTTTTATTCTGAATGGTTGCATGTACACCCTCCCATGCCTGCCTATTACTCCCCTTCCTCCAGCCCCAACATGCACATGCTGCACAATGCTGTGAGATGGTTCAGTGGAGCCTAAGCCTGTAATGAAGTGAGAGAGTGGCACAAAGACTGGGCCACCAATTTACCAGGGGCCCCGAACCAGGGCAGCGGGGTTCAGAGGGGGCCTGTTAAGCAAACTTGACGCCACAGAGGGAGAGAGGGACTGAGGGAGAGTTGTGATTTAATAAAGCTATGTTATTTTGAGGGTTAATCCATTCCCTCGCCAAGTCTAAGCGCAATGTCCTCACGGGCCAGCGGCTCTGAAGGAAGAGGAACCAGGCTTTGTGTCCGCAGGGTTAGAGGTTTCACAGCGGGGATGCACAGAGACATACAGGACAGAAACTAATAATGTACAATGCAGACTGCGGGAGAAGATGAGTGGTGTGGACAGGAATTGTTCTGTCATTATGTCTCATGACAATTTGATTTAAATACACACACTGTAATTGACTTTATTGCTCCTTCTTGGTGATTTCTATCTGATGTTTTTAAGAGAGTAATGTATAGTGGCAGCAAGTTTTCAGCACTGTAAAAAAAAGCTTTATATTTATTTGCTTTTAATGAAAACAAAGCATTTATATTACTGTGCTAACAGTGTCACCATAATTGCCAACCCTCCCGATATTCCTCCCGGGGTCACATTTCTCCCGCATTTCTCCAGATTTATGATTATTTCCACACCTTTTTTCCCCCTTTTTGTTATCACAATCTATTTCTGGCACTGTACAGCATGTATAAGCCCTACTTTTTCCACCCGGACAACAATACACCTACCACTGTTTCCTGGTAGAAGAGAGCTGTTAGCAACACAACTCAGTTTGAGCTGCGCTCGCCGCACATCACAGCATCCAAAGTCTGGCTTTGCTCGACGCAGCGAAAAGCTGTTGTGGCACGGCGCAAAGTGTTGGAAATAATGTGTTTTAGAGCGCAGTGGTGCCGTTGTCGCGTTGTGTATGACAGGGCCTTCAGTGAGTGAGAGACGGAGAAAGAAATGGAGTACTCAGAGAAAGAAATGCTCAAGCAGGAGCAAAAAAATGAATGAATGAATGAGTGAAAAGTGACGAATATTAGTTTATGCCAGAGATTCACACAAGAGGGGCAAATTATTCTGTATTCTTTCCTGAGAATTAAAAATAAAATTAAAATTATTTAAGATAAAAATGCTGTTGCAGTTTAGGCCTACTTATGCTATTTTCATTCTCTAAAAGTCACCAGAATGTAGGAAACAAAGTCTAAAGAGAGAGGACCCCCCGCTTTCACTTCAAAATTTTCCCTATTTTTGAGGTCTGATGGTTGGCAAGTATGTCTGTCACTTTTACAATACACAAACAAAAAAAGAAGCTAGATGACAGAAAGAACTATCCTGGCATGATACAACAAATTTCAATATATGTGGCACTCCTGTGGATTTTTCCAGATAACTTGCAGCAAGAAAGTAAAATAAAGTTTGACTTTTCAGAGCGATGGCTATATTTGTGATTGTTTACCTGAAAGAATTGGAGCACCAGCTGGGTGGGATTTATTTCTCTGAAAGTGCCAAATACATTCAGTAACAGCACACGTCTTCTTGTGTCCTAAGGAGACCCAGATCACGTAGATATGTTGTATGAATCCGAAATTGAAGGTTTTTTCAACCAGGTAAGGGGCACGAAATCAAATTATCTCGGTGTAAAGAAAGCATATGGAACCACGTATTCTACTGGTGGAGGTACAATAAGTGAGCTATGTGTGTGTTTTTAAGTCTGCTCGTGTGCATTGGCGTCAAACGGGCGGTGGTGAAATGGAAGCAGGAAAGAACTAGCCAGTCACACACTGGAAAATGTACGGAGGTATTTTTCACTCTCATTCCTCAGTTTCAAAGACATTTCATCTCACATGAAAAGAAAAAATAACAGCAAAAAGAAGTTTTTATCTCCAAACGAGACTACTCTGGATCAGTCAAGGTTAACTGAAATACCAAATTGAATAGAATTTCATTTAGTCACCAATTAAATCAGACTGTGGACCTGCGCTCTGCACTGAACTGCTCTACAAAACAATTCTACATCTAGATAATGATACATCTGAAATTAAGAGAAAGCCTTCATCTCTTTTTACTGTTAAATAATTCATTTCTATCTATCAGAGCTGAACAGAGGAGAGCAAAGTGAACCTTGAGAACAAAGATCCAATAGGTAGTAAGAAACTTGGGGGGGGGATGTGGCTGAGGGATTCAGTCAGGCTACAAGGGGAAGGTTTATTTTCAAAGTAATAATTATACTGTCACAGGAGCGAGAGCCAGAAAGTTTTAATTAGGTGATAAAGTACATGCATGTCATTGGCGTAACTTTACAGCTCCAGCACCAACACTGGTTGGGTTCATACATTTATGTCTTCACTGACAAAAGTATGAATTTTGAGCAGCCATAATTCTAGTTGAGAATCTGATCACACAGTCAAGTTTACCATGTGTGTATTAATTGTGCACAGGCTCCCCGGTAAATCATCCGTGTTTGATTTCACATGGTCCACACTGGAATGTTGGAACATGCAGATTTACTTCTCAACTAGCAATTAAATTTGACAGACAGGTCAAATTAAGGGGACAAAAATTAAAAGCAACAAATGGTGCATGTCCAAACCACAACTTTAAATTGGACTTCCAGTTATGAGAGAAGTTTTATCTGCAACAGATGTCACGGCAACATTGTCTAATGGACACTATCGTTCACATGTTTTTTTTAGACGTATTTCATTAGATAACAATTGAAAGGTCACACCAGTGGCTGTGCCAATCTAGCATGACAAGCTATCCAGGCAATGTTTGGGGACAGTCTGAGAAATGTATTAATCCAGCAGGTCTGACTCAGAAGAGAAAAGGACAGGATTCTCTTGCTGCAGAAGACAGCGACCAAAACAAGAGCTACTGATTAAGTAGAACCAAGAATAACAATAGATCTTACTATCTATTAATGTGCCTTATTTAGACTGTGCAACAACAGTGGTCATGTAAGTTTTTTTTAGCATGTCACAGTGTGCGAGGTGGGCCTAAAAAATCTTGGTCGGATATCAATTTGAGGAATGTCCGATCATGTGATGACTGAATGGTGAATTGTAGTGCTACAATATGTCTTGGAAAAAAAAGTCCTAGTTTGCGGAAATTCCGAATTTTTTGGAGTCCCAGCATGTCCCACAATTCAATTCGAGGACCACTGTTTTTGATTGATGACTCAAGATTTGAAGATTTGGATATTCTCAGAACAACCGCTTCGAAAGTTATCAGCCGATTGAATGGGTGTTATCAGCAGTTATCAGCCTCATAGATATGAGTTAGAAGGGGCCTGCTACACCTACTAGTAGGTTCAGAAGGCCGTTATCATATATTCACATGGTTGATCACGGATATGAATACAAGATGATTACACCGACCTCTAATTGCCATAGTAATTATGACAGGAGCAAAGGAGGAAGTCAGACGCTCATCTGAAGCATTAAGCTGAAAACACACTGCCACCGCAGCCTCATATGACGTGCATCAAGTGCCGCCCACAGCACCAATAGGAAGCATTGCGCTGCAGCACATCTAGAGTATGTTTACACTGCTATTATTACTTTTAATAAAGTAAAAGATCTGAGTAATGTTATTTCAACCTCTGCATTAGCTTTAAATCATGTGTGGAAACCCACTGCTTAAACTTGATTTGTCAGCTGAAGAGACAATCTCCAGAGCTATGGCTTACCAGGCAATATCTTTTTTGCCATTGTGGGTCATATAGCTCGGGATATTTTTTCAACCTCAACAACAAGTCTCTCCTTGTCCATTCATCGTCACACATGAGAGACAGCAACAACAAGAAGTGAGATGCTATGAGAACCGGGATGTAGCGAGCAGGGAGCGAGTGGAAAAAAAATTTGTTTTCAGTGGCGGCGAGGCTAGAAATAGGACAGTGGCGTGAAGAGTTAAGGGGCGGCACGTCAACAAGCACCGGCGCACACCTAGCCACCACCGCCAGTGTAGGGGGGTGTACATAGAAAACAATAGTGGCAGCTGTTTTGATGCCCGCTGTTCAGAGGTGGTGTGTTTTGGCCTTTAGAATGGTAGTGATAACCACGGCTGATAACATTGGAAATGGGTGCTCAGAGGGGGGGGGGGGAGAACTCCTGGAAAAAATGAGGGATACGAGACAGTCAAACGAAAGGGCTACTGGAAAATAAAAACACTCTAAACCACAGGGAGATGCTGCTGCCACCCACCAGAGGAACAGATTAAATGCTACACAGAAACACCAACTTTCACATCTCAGACTGGGCTGAGGCAGCTTGGCCCAAAGACACCACCTGAGACTTTGCAGTTGGAAACTGTGAATTAAGAAAATCTCACTTGCCTCCCTGGCTAGCACGGCCCAAAAGGAGACATGGGCCAGCCTCTGAATCAGCAGTACCTTTAGGAGTATGTGTGTGTGCAAATTCATATGCAAGTGCATACGCGAGCACTGTCTATTTACAGAATATATCATGTGTGCACACGACTGAGGTGTATGTTGCTTCAGTAACAGAACATGAACCTGTATAGAATGAATTTTAGACAAAGAATGAATGGTACAGACACAGTCTTTGCCAGCAGCACGATGGGTCCCAATGGGGAGCTTTAAACTTTACTCCCGAAGGTGATTATATTCCATAAATCACTCACTTAACCAGACTTGAATCGGTGCAGGAAGATATGGCTGGAGTATATATATATATCTTTCTGCTGGCCTTGCTTAAAAAAACTATATAGTATCTTCATTTGAGAAGCTATATTCACACGTCCTTGAATAGCTTGATTTGTAGATATGAAATACGATTTTTAGCCCTCAAAGCAAAATGTAACTCCAACTGCTAGTCTGCAGTCTTCAGCCTTCTGAAGGGCTGCCTGTCCCACCCTTGTATTAATAACCCAGACTATATTAATGTAACATTATGAACAACATCTTAAGTGACTACATACATAAGTGGGTGAAATCTACTGTTCACACAACTTGTATGTATGCAATACAAACGTAGTAATTAATTAGTATTTAATGCAGAGAAGCACATGTGAGTGTGTCAGAGAAAAAGAGAGAGATTAGGTTTGGGGTTAGCTTTTGGTGAGAACGCTGACAAAGCATCCTTCAGCTAATACTCATCACAGACCCAAATGAACCTCTTCAAATCTAATCTCGCCTCAGGCTCTCCTGAAACACATTCCTACTTGTGCATATTGAATTTTCACATTCTGACCATTCAAAAGCACTTCCAGAGGAGTGATGCAGTCAGTGTAATGTAGTCACATTCATTGAATACAACCACTGTGTCCACCGGGTGTTCATATTAATAGCTATGACGAAACTTCAAAATGTAGCCTGCGGGAAAGGGCATCATCTAAACAGCGTGACAACACATGACTCTAGTTCAACAGAGGTTGCCTCTAATGTTTATCTCCCTTTAAAGAGAGAGCTGCACACTCATAAATGAATCCGACGCATCTGTGTTTCAACACATGCTGCTTTCTTTAGGACTGAAAGAAAACCAGACAAGCCTTTTTGAGTGACATATATAGGGTATAGAACAGTTGTTTCAAATCACCGCGCAATCATCATAGTAACAGATCACATGGAGCAGCAATTCGCTGCCAAGAAAGGTCCTTCAATGTCCATAATCTAGGAATCAACAAAAGTGGAAAATCACAGATTAAAGAGCAAAGTAGAAAAAAAAAAAAAGGGAAGCAAAATTTCAAATAAAGAAACATGTTCTAGAGAGCCGTCTGCTGAATTACCTTTCTATGTACTTTATGTCTATGTTCATGGTGATTGCCATGTGCCACGTGCGGTCTGGTGTTTTTTTTTTTCTATGGAAGAAGGCAAAATGTGACGAAAAAATGTTGATTTATAGGATTAAAAATAAAAATCTTGCATCTGTGTGCTGCTCTCTCCAACATCCTCCATCATTGGCTATTAGTGCAGCAGTTAAAAGCTGTGCTCCAGCCTTAGAAATTCACCTAACACTTCAAACACAGCTTGAAACAAAGAGGTTCAACTAGAACAGCATCAAGCAAAATGTTTTGAACATATTTGACAGCAAATGAGATTAAATTTGTGAGCAGATTAAATATTTTGCTTCATTATAGTGCAAACTGCAATGAACCAGAACATGTATGATATCCTTGAGAAATTGTACATTTACTGTGGCTGAATGAATAATTCCTCTTGCACAGTTAAATACAAAACAAAAGTAGAAAATCACAGATTAAAGACCAAAGTAGAAAAACAAATGGAAGCAAAATTTCAAATAAGGAAACATGTTCTGGAGAGCTGTCTGCTGATTTACCTTTCTATGTACTTTATGTCTATGTTCATGGTGATTGCCATGTGAGCTCTCTGATTTGAATCGCCTTTTCTCCAGAACACATGCGGACTGGTGTTTTTTTTCTATGGAAGAAGGCAAAATGTGACAAAAAAATGTTGATTTATAGAATTAAAAATCTCCTCTTGCACAGTTAAATACACATTTTAAACATTTTAAAAGGTTGGGCTTTTGTTTACACCAATAAACATATTCACATATCTTCACCAAACTGCAAGAGGATAACATTTTACATGTTGGTTGTTCTTTTTTTTTTTTTTTAACGTGACATAGTTTTCCCCAAACACACTGGACTTTGTACAAAGTTGATCAATAGCTCATGCTTACACAATGGCCAACATCCCAGTGGGGATTACAGAAATCAGGAGATTTGATACAGCTAACAAGACATGTCCTGCTAAAAGAAGTTCTAGACAAGGGAAAGACTGCAACCGTAGAGCTTCCATAACTAAGCCTTACTTAATCCATGTGTCTGTGTATGTGTGTGTGTGCACTCAGCCTGAGCACTACTACCTTAATGAAAAGGACAGGGCAGAAAGAAGCAGCAGTGTCCAGAAATGCCTTGGCAGAGGAAAACCCTCATTCTGTCCCTCACCCTCTTGTGCACACACATATGCGCACAGACACTCAGGGAAATTATGTCCCTCTGGATATCCAAGTAAATTCAGGCTGACATTAAGCTAATACCCTCACCAAGTACAAAAATGGACCTAACCACATGGAAAAAGATAGTCAAACTGTCTCGTCAGACTGAGGCCAAAAATGTACTTTTTAATGGTACGTTTCAGTCTTTTTAGGTGCCAAGTGGGAAGCGCTCCCCACACGGAATAATAACACCAAACAAATACGATTCTTTTACCATTTCATGGTCATTTAAGATTGTAAATCAGTACACTATCTGTATTGTGTTTCTTTATTAACTTACATTGGGGAGATCACAGTATTTTTCTCATTCTGGTAATCAAGTATGAGACCATTAATGCAACTGAACTTATCTGTAACATAGTTTATATGAGAAATTTTTGGTTAAGTCACTGAGTGTTAAATACCAAAACTTCAATCAATCAATACATCAAATGCTCTGACAAAGAATTCTGCCCATGCATTCTTTGCGCCGTCACCAGAGTTCACAAGCTGCTAGCTTGACAGCTGTGAGTACTAACAATAGCCATGCTCATTGTTTATGTTCATTATGATAATTTGGGGGGAGTGGCTTTTGAAGGGAGGCCTAAAGGGGCGGGCTGTCAGTGTTGCCGACTTGGCGACTTTTTAGAATTAGGAACTTTTGGAGCTAGTGCTGCTAGCTACTTTGATTGGAAAAGAGTTGGCAACACTGGACTGGGTTTTTCGGTTGGATCAAACTCTAGCTCACTGGTCTCTCCAATGTTGCCGAGCCCAGCTCTAAGGGGTCAGCGTTCTAAAAAATTAAGTGCTTGTGAGATCATCAGAAGTTTCTGACACATCCTACCCCCAGGTCAGAATTGAAGGGCGGCTTCTGCCAATTTTTCCTAACCTTTTAAAACTGCCAATCTTTACACACAGCTGCTTCCATCACTTTTTGTGTGTACAAACACGGGGGAGAGACAGACACAGGGGGAAAACGACATGTAGCGTCGGCACATTTTCCCATCTAATGCTCTGGATTAAGAGGTTTTTTCAACCATATTGTTGGAACAGTGGAAGCGGCCGGTGGAAAGACAAACCAAGGCGATTTTGGTGAGTTTTATTTGGTTTCTGTCGGGTTTGAATGATGATATGCTCCACTGCTGGAACAGCTGATCTACGTACCTGCTGAAACTACTAGGGGCACAGCGCCGCTTACACGCGGACACAACGTTGGGGTGCGCTCGCGGCGGTGCAGGGGGTCTGTCCAGGAAGGGTGGTCCGGTGCCAACGGGCCTGGCCCACCATTCAGACCCTTAAACCAAGTGCGGCACGGTGGCCTCACACACACATCCGCGCTGACAGAAAAGAGTCGAACTGAACGAGCCACACACATTTTACCAGTAGTAACGTTACTACCAAGCAGCACCTGCAACGGTTGATACAAGGGAAATATATATTTTTTAAGATGGGAGGAATAGCCGCATAAACTATTGGATTTTTTGTAATTTAACGACTACTCGAAAAATCGTGACCCATCCCTAGTACAAAGTAGCTTGTTTCAAATAAACCAAGGCCTTTAGTCACTAAACTAAAGGGTCAAGTATACTGCCAGTAACCCAAACTGGTATATGAATGAGGTAGTTGCAGCTCTGTACAGCCAGACATCCAGACTACGGGTCTCACAACAAGCCTCACTAGCTCAATCTTACATTTTTCCCCTGCGCTACGAAACATAGTGTACCAGCACTTTGACTCCTTGGATACATGAACACCACTCACACAAAGTCACTTGCACACACACACACACACTCTCTCTCTGCCCCCCACATTCACGGTGTCCTGACCTGTCCTTTGTAGACCATTTATCCTTCCTCTCTGCTTTACACCATGTGAGTGTTAGAATGTGTAGTATGTAGTTGTGTACTTACTTTGTGTGTGTGCTTTTCTGTCAGGCATTGGTTGCTTCATACAATAGTGGAACATGCCTCACCTTGGCTCGCAAGCTGGTGGCAATGATGGATGCATTTTCAGGGAGAGTAGAATCCAAATTAAAATAGGGTGAACACAGTTCAGAGACCAGTGCTACATCAACCCGATCTCATGGGAAGGCGTATTAATAGCATGACTTTTTAAGGACATTCTGCGTGTCATGATAACATTTTAGGCTTTTTGCATGTCATTTATACACCACGGGTTTAACACTGTGAAATGGATTTTTGCGTGTCATTTAACGCCTTGTCATCACCGTGAAATGGTCGCAGTTATGTGTTTAGGCAAACAACCCACTCAGTTAGGTTTAGAGAAAACATCATGGTTGGGCTTAAAATAAGTACATTAACTAAGTAAAATACGTACATAAACATAGTAACGTAAGTATGAAAAACATGTTACTAACGTAACTTCAAAACAACTCAACAACGGTTTGGGGCACGAACACCGGTCTCGAACACTGGTCTCCTGATTGAAAGTCCTGTGTTTGTTGGACCCATTCACCTACCGTCCCACCCACCATAAGCTGTCTCCCACACTTTTTATTCCACGTCACTAGCTCTGAGCGTTTACGTGGATGTGTTTGCATTGCAGTAATGCTGCAATCCATTGCAAGTCGGAAATTGATAATTCCAAGTCAATATTCCCGACTTAAAATCTAAATGCATCCTAGTGCATCGGCTTGGGAAAACATGGACACCCACAGCAAACTGATGTTTGTATGGAAAGTCTCTAAGCTTCACGAGCATTTACAAAGGACCTACATCTATTACCATAGAGCCATTAGCAAAGAGAAATGGCGTAAAAAGTAACAATCTTTAAATTAACAACTTTCCTGATAGATAAATCTTGGCCGAGTTTCCGACTTGGAATTCCAACTTCAATAACTGTTCCTTTTGCACTTTTCCTTGTTGCAGGTGGTTTTTTTCCGAATACTAAAGACTACATGGTGTGCACATGACACGCCAAAGGCAACAAAGGCATTGTTATTGCAAGTGAAATGACTTACAAAATACCGTGTCATTCATACGCCATTTGGCGAGACCAGGCTGGCTACATACTGTAGCTCATCCCGTCCCTGTAGAGCTGCTTCATACGTCTGCAATCTTTTTTATTTCTGTCTCAATTTCTTTTTCATTTCACATTTGTAAAGTTTTGCTCCATAAAGCCATGTGTAATTGTTTCATGATGTTCTCACACTTAACAATTTCGCAAAATTGATATATAAATCTCCCAATTTATTATGGCAGCCACCCCGTAGGAATCCGCAACTCCACTATAACGGCACATTCAGGTGTGATAATAGGGTGTGTGTGACTGGGAAAATGTCGAGGTGATCATGTACCTCTCTTCTCCATCCTCTTCCTTTCTCCCTTCACACATATACACACACACACACATAGACACACATATGCAGGTGTGCTCATACGCCCATACACAAACACACACAGTCAGGCTGTAAATGTCGCTGGGCGGAAATGAAGACACCAATGGTTGTATGGTTTCATCTGGTCTGTTATATTTATCTGACCCTCTCAGGTGTTTACTGTTCCTCTCTCGCAGATGCACATTGATTATTCCATAACCATTTTGATGTAAGGTAGAGGAAGAGGAAGCAGACGGCATCTTATTGTAAACACACACATTTTTTTCTTTCAAACAGACATATTGACTGTGCACACATTCTTATTTGTGCTAGAGGTTTAGGAAAAGCAAGAAGCAGAAGGTTTTACACACCTGGGAGCTGCCCAGTGCTGCCCCTTTCTTCTGCTGTTGGCTGCTAAGCTACTGTGTGGGACATTAAAATCATATTATTTATTGAAAATCTATAAAGTGAACAATGGCAAAACAATTTCCAGCTGTGCCTCATCTGCACAGCTGTAAACCCTTAACCCTTTCTCAAAAACAATCTTGTTTTTTTGTTTTCTAATGTTTTAAATTTGACGCACATAGACAATTTTGAAGTCAACATTTTTAGCCAGTACACACTCACTGAAAGAAATACATAGCATCCTTGAAAATATCCTTCACCTTGATTATACCGCTTCAGGTATGAGGCAGAGCTCAGCAGCTTTGATACAGGCTATCAAAAATATTTCTACTTGACTTCCAAAAGAGTCGAAAAAGGAACAAAAATCCTGCCGCGAGCACAGAATGCCAACCAGGCTTCGAATGTAACTCCCTTAAATGCTGTGACATTATCTACTATCTGACATATTCAAGTAGTACTGTTTTCAAATATTCCACATATTTTAATGCGATGGAGGCCGTTTCTCCTTGATCTCAGTCAAGGCCGTCTGTGTTGTGAATTTCACAGTCAGAGCGAATAAAACTGCCTTGAGCGCAGCGGTGGTGGTGGCTTGTTTGTTGCTGTGCGCACATGTAAGAAAGACTGCTACCCTGACCTTTAACACTGTACGGGGTGCCGAGAAGGAGTTTGTTTCTGACTGTGTTTCTTGATAAATTGCCAAAAACCGAAATAAACATTGTGCTTGAACTTCATGTCATTTGTATTCACAAGTATTTGTGAGATGCTCAAATAGTCTTGAAAGAAAATCAGAATCTTAAAAACTGCAGCTGGAAAGTGTTGACCAAAAAACTTTCACTCTTTATTTCCTCTATTCCCTAAAAATACTCCAAAAGCTTCTCACTGCAGGTCCAGCAATCTCCGGGTCAGACGGCCGTACGCGCACAGAAACAAGCGAAGGAATCTTAGGACATCAAAAAAAATGCTCACAAACACGCGCACACACACACACACACACTCAACCCCTCTCCCCTCAGTGAGCCTCCAAGCCTCTTTTCGTCTCCTTGCTCCTCTATCAGGTCCTCAGGGAGAAGGGAAACCCATGAAATGATTCCTGACATGACGGATCACAGAGCAGCGCCGGTTGAGCCGTCTGATATCAACACTTTTCTGCCTGACTGTGGACAAGTAAGGCGGGGGGATTTGCAATGATTTCCCCTGGCTGTTGCTCGAGCTGTATCTGCTCCGCTGACTGAAGTTACTGACGCTAGCCCGCTGTGCGAGCGAGCTAACCCACGGAAATGCTGTCGCACAGAAAACTGGTAACTCTGGTTTTGGTGATCCTTTGTTAATATTAATTTTCTCAAGAGTTAATCTTATCCGTGTATATTACCATTAAGTTTATTGAACCTGTTTACAGCCATTAAATACATACTGTAAGTGTTAGGGTTTATTTCTCACAGTTCCTAAAGATACTTTTTTGGACATACTGGGTTTTCATCTAGAAGTATATGTCGAAAGCACCTACGGTCTGAAGTGTCAGTTCGACTCACATCACTGAACATAACTGTTTAGACTCTGCGGGTGAGCGTGCTCTGAAAACACGGACTTTGACACACACGGAATATACAGATCAATGGAAAGAATAATAAAAGCAAAGCAACAGAGTGTCAAGTTTTATGGTTCCTGATGGAAACATATTCTTTTTGAATGGCAACATCCTGTATAAAACATCACTCAAACTTTGACTTTCAAAACTTTGACGCTGGGCATTTGTAGCGAGTGAATTTCTAATTCAACCCAGTGACTTGAAGTCAGCTTAATGGTGGGAGACGCAGAATTCCTGTGATGCAATCAGTTGGCAAGACCAAAGATTGTTTTTAATCCCTTTCTTCTGTCCTCACAGCTAAAGACCACGTCGCAGATTAGCCATGTTGTTTTTCACAACTGCTGGCGGACTGATGCTTTTAGGTAGTGCCTGTTCAGAGCACGTGCCCATCTGAAACGGGCCAAATGCTTGGCCCCCAGAAGTTCTGCTTGCAGCGTTGTCGAGAACCGCGGTATGGCTGCTTGTACCCGCCAAGTGAGAAGTTGATTGGATGAATGGTTCTTAAGATATGTGAAGGGCAGTCAGACATACATACATACATACATACACAGACAGACAGAAAGAGAATATTCCTGTATAGTTAGATGATGCTGATACAGAATCCGACATGTCCTTAATGACAAACTGGAGGTATCTGAAAGGATTTAGAAACCGATGATCTCCTCTATAGAAGGGATGGACAATTATGACACAATGCACACATAGAAGTCTTTATCACTTGAGGTGGCACTGCTCAGGGATAGATAGAAAGGTTGGGTTGGGGTGGGGTGGGGGGGTGTATATATATATATATATATATTTTTTATGTTTACCTGATCTGTGTGTCATACGGCATTGTATATTGTATATATATTTTTTTGTATTATTTATGTTTTTGTGTGTTTGCTTGTCTCTTTTTGTGTTGTTCTGCTTGGTATTGTTTGTCTTTTGTTGTTAAATATCTGAAATGAGGCACAATATTCACTTCACAGAAGTCTTTATTACTGTTGTGCACATGCTTCCTAATAAAACTATTTGAAAGACATGATACTGCTACAGCGCCACCTATTGGCCAAATGGCACCAAATTTGTCATGGTCTCTCAGACAACATGACTACACATGTCGACCCAATGTGGTCGCAATAGCGCTAAGAGTTCAGGAGATATGACATTTCTTTGTAATATAAGCCCTGCCCACAGCATTTGAGCTAAATTTGAGGGCCGGCTATAGCAAAACTGTACGGAACATCAACAATCCAAAAATGTAAATATTTCCAGATTGGTCCAGAGATGTTCTGTACCAAATTTGGTGATGATTGCTCAAAATCTGTAGGAGAAGTAGCAAAAAATCTGAATTGGACCAAATTCAAAATAGCGGAAAATCAGTCTAGATGCAAATGGGCGTGGCTTATATGGATAGATTCGTCTGGACCAACAAAAGATTTTTTATGGAAAATTTTATATCTAAGACTTAACATTAAAAAGGTACATGCTAAAACGTAAAGTTCATTGTTATAGCACCACCATCAGGTCAAATTGCACCACCTCCAACACTGCACTCCCTTGAGTTCTGAGCAATACACCCGTCAAGTGTGGAGTAGGTCAGATGAGCAGTTCTCCAGATATGCACATAGACAGACAGACAGAGATTCATCGCTATAGTTAGATATGCATACAGAAACAAATTTGGCTAAACTGTAAGACTGAAACAGAAAAGGAGAGAGATACAGTCCATCAGCTCTGGCAGCTCACGTGAATGAGTTAAGAGCAAGAGGGCAGAAAAACACCTGCAAATACGTGCTGACTCCACTGCAAACCTTCCTACCTTCCACAGTTTTCTTAGTTTCTTATTTCCGACACAAACAGCAACAAAGTACTTTCTATCAGTGTCAACAGTGTTTGATGGTTGGAAAGACTGCTCATTAGCATGCTGAGACGCTCAGAGGTGAGAGCCACAACAATATTGCCGAATTTTGAGTCTTTGGTTTCCTCAGTTCAACTCATTATTTTGATGTTCCCGAGGAAGTCTGATCAAAGTTCTGATTCAACACATCGTCTCTTTGAGTCTCTACTCATCATATATAGCCCTTGAGGAGAAAATCAACCAAAGTTGCTGGAGAAATGCAGCAAAAACATATCAAGGTATGAAATGTATCTATTTGGAGCATTGGAGGGTAGACGGGAAAGTGCTCCTTTTTCATGAAAGATGAGGATTTTGTTCTGTCCCACTCTGAGGATTACATTGTTAAAGAAATATGAAGGACTTCTTAGTCATGCAACTGAGATAATTGTGACATGTTTGGCAAGTGTGTTTTATAGTTAACGCCTAGTTTCCTGTCTCTCTGCAGAATGTTCTGAACAGCAAAGCAGAGACAAAATGGAAAGATGACAATGACAGAAGGACTTCTTTTTTCTGAATGAAAAGTATCTTACCTTCAAGGATAACTTCTTTGCCAGTTTTCTTCAGCGCTTGCACAGCCTCGTCGTGCGTGGCCTCCCGTAAGTCATAGCCATTGACAGACAATATGGCGTCACCGACATAAAGCGCCTCCGTCTGGTCAGCAGCCAGGCCCTTAAAAATCTTGGAGATGAGGATTGGCATCTTGTTCTCTTTCCCACCTGCGTGACAAGAAGGGGAAAATGTTGCTGATTCATCTTGGAATTTCTTTTCAGGAACCAGCTGGCTTTACATACAGTAGTTGCACATTATACATACATTCACACTTGCACAGTGCAACCCTAACACTCAGCTTCTGACCCCTGATCAGCTTTATCGCCAGAGCAGCTGGGAATTAAGCTATTTTCTACTTACACAATCCATGCAAAGTGCAAGTGCTTATGCTAAGAGCTTTAGTTCACTGACAAAATCGGATATGGCATGTTGTTAAAGGCTGTGGAATATGACGCTGGAAGCAAAATGCCAACTTCACACTGGAAGGTACAGTTTGCAAGTCACATTGAAGGAGATGACACAAGAAATGATAACTGACAGTGGAACCTAGGGGTGGAAATCACCAGAGGCAAATACAATATTATCACGATATTTAAGTCACAATACAAGCTTATTGCGATTTTTAAACATTTTGCGATATGCTGAGTAATACGATAAGACATATTGCGATGTATTGCGATTTATTACCTTTTTTCAACTGCAGATAATGCAGTTTGTCAACATCTGTTTTATCTAATAAGATACAGTTTTCACTCTGTTCATCTCAGAGTTTTCATTCATATGTTTTGAGGTCAGAGGTCAAGGGTTCTCTTTGAAAATCACCATGCCAGTTTTTCCTCACCAAAATTTGGGACTTTGGAGCGTTATTCCTGACAAGCTAACATGACATGGTACCAATTGATTCCTTAGATTTTCTAGTTTCATATGATACCCGTATCTTCACTCTAGCTTTAAGACTGAGCCTGCTACAACCTCTGAAAGACAGAATAGTGGCCGGGCCCCAGTAGACCGTCGTATTGTTAATAGGTTAATAGTTTATATAATAAAGGATCAATACTTGACCACCGTGTATCGATATCGATGTATTGCCACGCAAAAGATTGCGATACTATGCTGTATAATTTTTATTCCCCCAGCTCCTTCCCCTAGTGGAACCCAAGATAAAAGATAACAACTTAGTTTAATATACAGTGCATTATCAGTATGTTGTCCATTAACTACATGTCATAAATACACAATTTAAACTCCACACAAACCTATTTTGATTCCAACCATTGCAATCCCCATATCTGATCATGTAAACTTGTAACGTGACTTCAGTCACCTAAACTACAGAGAGCATATGAGGACAGACACAGACAGCAGCGATTACCCTCCTGTACTAACTTCCCCATTTTCCCATCCCTCCCTCTCCCTATCTCTCTCTCTCTCTTTCTCTCGTTAAATGAAGGTCAGCTAGTAGACTGATGGATCCGCCTCTTGCTGTGGGCTCCCACTCTCCTTGAGAAATATCGTCATTAATGTCAGCTGGCAGTTGGACTCTGGCCTTCGGGGCTAGTGAGAAATGATCTAAAGGAGGATTACATTTAATTAATTTAAAATACATCTTCAACAGGTTGCTTCCTGTGGGTGATTCCTTTGGATTTAACTCATGTATCTTCCTTTGGAGGCCGCTACATGGTGATCTTAATTTAAAAAAAAAAAAAAAAAACAGACGCACACACACACACCAGGGTGCTAAGCTGACACACTCCTACTATGCATGTCAGTCACTGTGCTGTTCAGGTTTTGAGGAAGAGGGATTCTACTTGACCACCTTGTGACATCAGATTGTTGTTTACCTGCATGACCGAGTATTAGAAGTGAGGTGATGCCCTGTGCTGACTGAATCATGATGTCTTGATAGAGATTTTAAAGTGGAGACGAGGTGAAGGGGTCAGCAATATTATCATCAATAGCCTATATGTCATCGAAACTTTAATCCAAATATCTACAACTAGAATTACTTGCGGTTGTATGCCTCTGCTTGACATTTGTCTGACATTGTCATGATTGGCATCTATAAATTATTGAGTTATGGTCAAAAACGTGTTTTGTGAGTTCACAGTGATCTTGACCTTTGACCTCCAAAATCAGTTCATCCTTGATGCTCCTAACGGCATCTGCAAGATTTTACAGACCGGAGGAAAACAAGCTGTTAGAGCTGATCTGGGGTCTGCTGTCCAGCTGCTGTCTATGAGAGCTGACTGTCAATCACAATCTGGTGAAGGACTGCCAAGTTCTGGTCACATAACTGGAGCACAGCCAATAGGAACACTCTCTCAATGAAATGACCTGTGATTGGTCAAAGTCTCCCGTCACGGGCTAGATTTTCTAAAGCCTGAAAACAGAGCCATGAGGAGGTGCAGAAGTCTAGTTATCTCGCTGAACACTTGAATTACAATATGATGAAAGGTTGTCATGGCAGTTTTGCCCAATGATGCAAAAAATATACTGCCTACTGCCACTTTAAATACAGTAAATGTAGAAGAATTTGCCACAAGGACATAGAGACGATTTGCAGAATTTCCCATGATGAATACAACCATATAAAGTTCTGCATAGCGCAAAGAAAAAGAGCACCTCTTGCAATCGACAGTAGTCCACACACTGCATACTTAACTGCAATCTTTCAAGCACCAATATTCAGTCTCTGTTCAAATAATGTAGCAAACAGTTAACTGGAAGTGTAAGTGGAGCTGTGACTGTCAGGCAAGAACTGAATTAATAAAAAAGAGCAGTTTTTGGCAACTGTTAAATGCCCTAGAGAGACCTGAGCATGTCAGAAATGATCATACTGAACATTGCTAATCAGTGGGGAAGACAGCAGACCATCATATACAGGTCTAGCCATGCCTAACAGTAACACTGTAACCCTCTAGAGAGACATGGTTTCTATTCTGACTGCTCGGCATGGATGAAACTGCAGAAGGACCAAAATGATATGAGCACAACACCGCTAAGCCAATACTATGGACTTTAATGCCCTTTATATTGTGAGGCATAACCAACTCGGTATGGTATGCTTCAACTTGGGTGTGACAATTCCCACTCAAGGGCTCAAGTTACTGGATGCCATGTTATTATTAGTATTATTATTATGTTATGTTATTCTACCTCACTCATTGTAGGCCACAGCTAAAACAATATCTACTTACCATTGTTTTTCATTTGAGTTCAAGGCTAATTTCAGATCTGTAGAATAATTGTTTTTTATACTTTTATTTTCTTTCTGTTGTTATTGTTGTTGTTACTATGTCTTCAGTAAAGCACTTTGAATTATTCTATTCACCGATCAGCCATAACATTAGGTCAGCATGGGGAGCCTGATCAGTCTGCGGCTACGCAGCCCCATACGCAACAAACTGCGATGCACTGTGTGTTCTGACACCTTTTATCAGAACCAGTATTAACTTTTTCAGCAATTTGTGCTACAATAGCTCTTCTATTGGATCGGACAACACGGGTCAGCCTTCGCTCACCACGTGCATCATTGAGCCTTGGGTCTGACCCTTTCGCTGGTTCACCAGTTTTCCTTCCTTGGACCACTTTTGGTAGGTCCTGACCACTGCAGACCTAGAACATCCCACCAGAGCTGCAGTTTTGGTGATGCTCTGACCCGGTCGTCTAGCCATCACAATTTGGCCCTTGTCAAAGTCGCTCACATCCTTACGCTTGCCCATTTTTTCTGCTTCCAACACAAAGTTCAAAGTTCAAAATGTTCACTTGCTGTCTGATATATCCCAACCACTGCCAGGTGCCATTGTAATGAGATAATCAATGTTATTCACTTCACCTGTCAGTGGTCTTAATGTTATGGCTGATCAGTGTACATGAAATGTGCTGTACAGATAAAGTTGCCTTGGGTTACCTTTTAGGAAACATAAAAAAAAACTAAACACTTATACTATTCTTTGTAACAAAGGGAGATTATTGTGGTCTGTTTGTAAGGAGAGATAAACTATTTGGCTCTGTAGGAAGAAGTGGTAGACTGTGTATTTACAATACCCAAGGGGAGGAGTTGCAACTCTACTACTATTGACTTTCTGTGGGATTGTATTGCTGAGGAACTGTTGGTCTGATCAGTGCTCTCTGATACTCCGACACTCACTTGGTCCTCTGGTACCCTGTGCTAATACAACCCCAAAATTCTGATAGAAGATGAGCCAGCAAAGTCAAAAAAAAAAAATTTCTCCCCCAAACAGTAAAGAATTGCATATTTCACACTGCTATTATAAGCAGCTGTGTGGATAACTAAGTTTGCTGATTTGGCCACATACTGTTAACATGAAGTACCCTTAGGAACAGTAACATTATCAAAGATAAAATAGATTATGCAGGGACGTATGCAGTGATTACAATGCCATGCCAACTCTAGAAGCTTTTTGGAGCTATTCGTCTCCCAGTAGGTCAGCAAAAGAGACAGACACGACCACAAAAGAAGAGCTGCCACTTTCAAACTTAATGTTTTTAGTTAAATATGAGGAAAAAAGCAACTACAAGTGAAACTGATTTTAAAGGTGCAGTGTGTAGGATTTGGGGACTTCTAGCGGCGAGGTTGCAGATTGCAACCAACTGAAATGTCTCCCTTGTGCCGAGCGTGTAGGAGAACTACGGTGGCCGACGCAAAAACATGAAAATGCAAATGGAGTATCTAAAGCCAGTGTTTGGTTTGTCCGTTCTGGGCTACTGTAGAAACATGAAGACCGGCTCCATGAAGGACACCCGCTCTGTATGTAGATATAAACGGCTCATTCTAAGGTAATGAAAACACAATGATTAGTATTTTCAGCTGATTATTCACTAAAGAAAACATACTTATTAATATTATATTCAATTTATGCCAATAGATCCCCCTAAATGTTAGACACTGTTCCTTTAAGTAATGCCATTGCTTGGTTTCTCAACAGTTTTCAGTCCTGCCGACACTTATTTCCTGATCAATATCTAACACAATTAAGATGGAAAAATACGATATCTGTGGTTCTGAATGTCAAGTTAAATGGTCTGCTGCCCTGTGAGGCCAGTGTCCTGCTCACTGCCCCCATCCAAACCTTCCCCAGCTGGTTTGAGGATTAAATTTGAATACCTCTCGGTCACAAGTTGCTTCTCTGACCTTCAGCTTACCTTTGCCCCCAAGTTGAACTACCATAGAAACTGTAGTGAATTACATTGCTCTATATTCTCCTTTCACGACGACGACTCCATAGTACTATTAGAAGCAATACAGAAACCGCAGACTGTATGTATCGCCTACATGAAGGATTTAAAGATACTAGACATCCAGTAATTATTGCCTACAGGGACTATTCAAGTATTTATAGAATTTACATTTAAAAATTACTTTTAAAGGGTACCCTGAAGTGCACTAAACTGAAGAGTAAAGCAGTTAAAATTGAAAAATGTTGACAGAAAACATTACTTCTGGCTGCTGATGCAGCTACAAAATGAATTGAAAGTCTCAAATGCAGGGTAGATGTAGGGAACGATTATTGCCAGTGCAGGATATGGCCAGTGACCTTTCAGCTTCATTAAAACGTGACACAAACCCATGCTAATAGAGTGCTCCTCGCCACAGCACTTCCCACTTAACCAACAGCAGTGCTATCTCCTTTTACTTGATGAATGGCGGAAATTGATGTGAAGGACCTATTTTAAGTAAATGGTTGGACAAGTAGGCAAAAAAGACCTGGTCATTCGAGAGGTGGTCAGTGACATCGGTGTCAAAGTGATGAGAGGATGATATTGGTGTCCAAATGACTTGGCACTTGACTCTGCAGATGGTATATATTTGAATCGATAAGGAGACAAAATGACTTGATGTAAGTGATGGCTGCAAAGATTTTTTTCACCTCCTGCTTTGACAAACTATTAAGTTAAACTATGAAGCAGTCGAAGGAGGTGAGGGTACCCAAGTACTGCATACAGTGCCCCTTTTCCACCTTTATATGGCCTTTCTATTTCTCTTCCTCTCTTCAGGTGTGCTTCCAATCTGAAATACCTCTCGCTGACATGACTGCTGAATCAACATCGCTGACATATTGTAGGAAAAATACCGTCAATACTGTATGTCTGCCACTCCTACACAACCCTTAATCCTCCCATATTCCCTTCCCATCCCTACCTTTTTTTTCCCCCAACTTTTCATGTCAAACACAGTTCAGCACCCTCCCAGCTGGCAGCCTGTCACTCAGCTGACAGGTGGGTGGCGGGTGGAGGAGGTGGGGTGGAGCCACTATGACAGGTAAATGAATGGTACCGGTTTATACAACACTGACATGTACCTAATTAGGCAATTTTGTGCTAACAATGTGTTTGTTGCGATAATGCTCCTTTCAAAGGATTCGGCGTGATCAGCGTTTAACTTCGTCAAACTTCATCAGCTGCAGAGTTGCGTGAAGTGCTAATGAGCACTGGAACAAACAACAGGAACACAAACCTTCAAAACAATGTGGTTGCATATTCCTGATGAACTTGCAGAGCCACATAAGGAGAGAATAGCTTTTTAATAATAGATTTGTTACGTAACACTGCTGCACCTGAGCCTTGTTAGCTGACAAAAAATATCTGTGTCTAGAGAGTTGGAGGCATCAAAACATGGTTTCATAATGTTTACCCTAAAAATCCCCAGCATTGTTTTTGAACTTGCAATGAACCAAAACACACCTCACTGGCATAAAACCCACTGGGACAATTTAAACAATGTCAGGGAAGCTATTAAATCCACATCATGTTTTTTGTGATACTGTTATTGTGACTTTAATTGTGGCAAAACCATATGGTGCATTCAAATGAAACTTGTGAGCTTGTGTTGACAACATGGGAAGTCGTGTACACAATATGCTTGGCGTTCAAGTGGTTAAGTCGTGAGAACACCGCTGCTAAGCAACGGCAATATTAACGTTACTGAGTTACACAGAGGCTGACATTTAACAAGCTAGCAAGTGGGTAACTTGCAAAGGCATAATGACAGAGGGAAAAGATGAGGCTGTTAGGAATATCAACATTTTCCTCAGACCTATTTAAAATTACGAAGAAAAACAATGTACGACTAAAATTACAATATATTAACTTATTATGCACTGAAAATGAACTTCCATGGCCTCCACCATTTCTTACAATGTTAACAAACACGTCACAACTCGTAAACTCTGAACTTTCACAGACTTTCCACTTACAAGGTTGTGAAAACCACAAGAGAGGGGCTTTCATATGGACTCTTCTCGTGAACACGGTAAACACGACCCCATTTGAAGGCACCAAGAGACTGTATATAAAGATGGACGACATGACAGCTCCCAAAAAGTGAAGCCAAAACATCTTGATCACCCCTGGTGGCTGGCTGCAGTATAGGTCATAAATCCCGCCCCTTCTATGTTAGCGGATGGGACATGGGCCAAATTAAAAAGCCAAAGTACACGTCAAATATATTTTTCCCAAAGATGGTTTCTGTCATTTTAGTTATTTGATGCAAAGGGGGTGAGACATCATGATTGACAGCTGCGATTGACAGCTGCTCTGAGTGAAGTAGTCGCAGCCGGAGGCTCGGGAATTGTACGAGAGAGGAGATATAACTTTAATTTCCCATAACCGTCACAAGTCTGTGTAATAGAACATGTGTCAATTTGATCATAAATGTATTTATAGAGATATTATGATTAGCTGTTGTGTCTTTCTAGCCAAACGGCTAACGTGGTGCTAACGTAGCAGCTAGGTGGCTCACGCTAACAAGCTGCGGCCGTGCTCAGTTCGTGATTGGCTCGGCGGGTGTGTGGGCGGGACCTCGATACTGCGGCTCCAGCCCCCCGATCACTACTGCACAGATTCTGGCTCCAAATGATGTCAAAATCGCAAGATGGCAGCTCCCGTATCAGGGATATTTTGGCTTCACTTTTGTACAGTGGGAAGAAGTGGAGACGCGTCGTTCAACTATACCGTCTACGGGCAAAACTCACCAAGCTCACACCAGAATGTTACACCCAGATCTGCAGAAGCACTCTCCCTCTGACCAGTGGGCCTGTCTAGAGATCTGGAGCCTCACTTCCTAGCCTCTCCTCTTAAATTTAGACATGTGAGAGTAAAGGTTGACTGCCTCCATTGCTTTTTCTGCAAGCCAGGGTGGGCTCCCTAAAATTAACACTAGTGGAGTACTCCACTCCCAGCCACATAGCTTTCATCCTTGGCCAATGACAACTGCTTGCTGTGGGTTCCTCTCCTCTCAGCTGTTCACAATGTGGTGTCAGCTAGCCCACAACAACTTCGCCCTGTTCTTTCATTTGCTTCACCCCGTTTCCTTTTCACACGGTACTATTTCCTACTGTCTTTTTTTTCCTTTCTACTCATTTGACCACTTGCTGGCTTGTTCCAAGTCCCGTTTCATGCTCTTTATGCCTTTCTCTTTCTAGTCCTCTGCTATAGACCCTTCTTCCTCCCTCTCTTCATCGCTTGCCTTTGAACAACCGGCATCACACAACAATGTCAAGCCGGCAGGATGCCAGCTATGATTTTGTTTTAATAACATGCTGTCTGATTTTCAAAGCCACCCATTTCCACAAAGATGGACATTACGTTTATGTCATTAGGGGGTAGGCTTTGTTGTTGTTGCTGTTGGTGGCGGCAGCGGTGGTGGTGGTGGTGGGGGGGGATTAAAATTAACATGTCACCAGCAGCTACGATGATGAGCCATCTTTGCAACATGACAATGGTGCGAGTCCAAAGCTGTCCATCAAATCGACCCAGTGCAAGCCAAGTGATAACCCGTCAATACACGCAGACTGCAGACCTCTTAGGAGGTGGAGGCTTTAACTCACACGCATGCAAGATCAAACACAATATACATACATATCATAATGCAGGTCCATTATTCACCATTATTGTTATGATAGTGTTTGACTCACAACTCAAGTGCAATCTTCACCATCATAACCCCAAACAAGTCTAGTTTAAGCCAGGGAGATGGAAACCTAACGTGGGCCACAGGAAGATTAAAATGACCGTGAACTAATTGGTACCTGAATTGCAATAGCGATATAAAGCAAAAAAGTTTTTTAGTAGAGTAAAAAGGCTTGAATCTATCTTGTCAAAACAGCCTACTAAATTTGAGCTAAACAAAATTGAAAGACAAAGTTGGTCATCTCAAGGAAATAAAAATCTGAATATAGCCTACTGCTCAGACTGCATTATCACTGTGCTCTCTGTTTTATCTTTTGTATTTACATAGCTTCCCAACGCTCAGCCATCCTAGTCTTCTCAACACCGAGATCTTCTTTGAGATAGTAGCCTGTTGCTGCAGGTCGAAGAAACAGGACAGGGAAAAGGCTTTTATCAGCCGCTGAACAGTACACAGCGCAGGTATGTAAGTCTGGCTTGTAAGATATGGAGAGGTCACGTCCTATTCCCATTGAAAGGGTTACAGGGGCAATGCTAGTGTAACTGATGCAGCAGCACAGATGCATCTTTGCTCACTCAAAGACAAAGATAACCAGCAAAAATGATCTTTTAGCCAACCGAAGTAGTTTATATTCTGTAAAAACAGTGATGGATTTACTCTTTTTTCTATGACTCCACTTTCATATAGTACTGAATTGGTAAGCACCTTCAGAAATATGGCTCAAAAGATGAAAAAAATAAGTGTTATAACACAAAACAACTGCAAAATCACAGTTGCTAACAGTTTTGTTTGTCTTGGTTTCATGTTGGACCCTGTTGGAGGTCTTCTGACCTTTGTTATCCTCTGACTCTAGTGAGTGTGCTGGACCCTAAAGTAGCTAGCTAACTCAAATTAAAAAAATAAAAAGGAGGATTGGTATTAAATTAATCCCTTAAAACTCCGCCGGCCCGCCATGTCATGCTAGTTTGTCGGGAAGATCCCTAAATAACGCTACGAAGTTATGCTAAATTTTGGCGAGGATAAACTGGCATGGCCATATTCAGAGGGGACCGTAGACCTCTGACCTCAAGATATGTGAATGAAAATTGGTTCTATGGGTACCCACGAGTCTCCCCTTTACATATATGCCCACTTTATGATAATCACATGCAGTTTGGGGCAAAAACCATGCAGTTTTTTGCATGCCGTATAAGTGTGTTATTTGCCCATTCTAAAATGGTGTTTGAATATTTCTGCATACTGGGGTCCTTAAACAGTTATGGAATTACATAAATTTGGTATCACTGTAAAGTTGAGACTCTTGTGGATCCAATGAGCCCAACTGTATTCATGTGTTATGATGTCAATGCCCATAGTAGCCATTTCATTTCAGTGAAACCATTTTTTTTAAACTTGACCTCTCTGTATAAAATAACCTATGGTGACCTCTAGGATAATCACAGCCTCATGAAACTTTACAGGCACAAACTAAAGACCTAAGGCATTCAGGGGGTGGCCTAGGTATATTGACAATAAGAGGGTTTCTGAGCAGTTTCCAGAACAGAAGTGCTCACCATCTAAAGCCGAAAAATGCAATTCTTGCAGAAATCTCCAAAATGTAAAAATGTGCTGATACCAAATCACAGCATGGATTTTTCTATGATGTTCCTAAAGGCCTTTGTGTCTTAATGTGGTATTTTGGAGGGAATAATTGATCATTTTTATCCATTCTCGAATGGTAAAAAATGGTTAAAATTAAAACCAAATCTTTGTAATGGTATCAACCCAAAAATTGCTGCAACAACTTATGAGACATAATAGAACATAGGAATGACCATCATTTACTTCTATCATAATGTTCTAAGCCCTTATACACTTCCACAATTTATTTTAAAGGGACTGTTTGTAACTTCTTACACGTATAAATCACCCGGGTCGGTGTCCCAAGCACGCTCGCGTATGGCTACGCTGTTCAGACAAGACTCCAACACAAAATACACGGAAGCACCAAAACCGCAAAGTTATATCTAGTGAAGCCCGTCTTGCAAAACAGTGTTGGCCGCGGTCGGAGGACAAGGGGGAGACCGTAGCTTTGGTCTCCAGGGCCGGAGTCTCTGCCGTACTCTGCTCCTCTGCTTGCCTTCACTCAGCTCGCTCCACCTCACGTGCATGCGCGCACACTACATACTGCAGGAGAGTTAGTAGCTCTGAGAATATCTAGCGAATGTACAGTGGACGTTTGTGCAGAAATAAATGCTGCAGCTCCTTCAGACCAACAGAGGTTTCCCGTGTCTTGTGAAGTGAGCAGCGAGAAACGTTATCGTCTCCGACCGGGTGCCGGTGTCTCCCTCCGATCACGGTCGGGAGGCTGAAGCAGGAAAAGCCAACACTGGTATCAGCATTGATTCATGGAGAGACCTTCGTCTGGTCAGCTAACATTACTGCCAAGCAGGTGATATATAGAGTGATACTGTGGTTTTAGCTGACCTATGTCGCCTCACTGTTTTGAGCAATGCTCGTTCATGTCCATTTAGAGAGCCCGACGCTGACTTTCGTTGACTTAACAGCCACAGGTGTCGCTGTTAACAAACATTTCTGAATCTTACAAACAGTCCCTTTAATGACTAGAACAACTTGACACAGTGCTGAGCTGCACCTTAAATGAATCTTCAGGTTCCCTTTCAGTCAGATGATGTACCTACACCACTACTTCTATGTGATATCTATTGCTGACTATGTATCTACCCCTGAACACCCCCATAACCCCATGGATATATTATATATGGTAGCTGTTAGGAGTTCTCTAAGGACATGTACTTTTTAGAAACGGGTGTTTTTGAGGCACGAAGCTGCACTCTTAACCACGTTAGTTGCACCGTTTTACCATGAGGAAAGCCACACTGTCTAAAAAGAAGAAGACCTAGCTTAGCTTAATATTACACGACAGCAGCTAATAGCCTCTCTCCGTCGGGCGGTGACTCTCTCTCTCTCTCTCTCTGGGACACTAACATGGTTCCCCCCGTCGAGCTGAAGCACAGCGTGAGAGAATCACAGCTGTCAGTTCTTCTCTGTGTAAGACAAACAACAGCCTCTAAATGTATTAAAGGTTGAGTCCAAACACGATTAAAGAGTTTGTCTTTGTTGCTAAACGGTCAGTTTGAAGTAACGGTCAGTTTGAAATAACGGTCAGTTTGAAAGTTAGTTAACTGACAAGTAACGGTCAGTTTTTGAAAGTTAGTTAACTGACGGTTAGTCGACGGTTGTGTTTCCTCGTCGTTGACAAACTGCTCTCAAACTAGCCACAAACTTGCTGGTAAGTGACATTTCACTCGTTGTTTGTGAAGTTTCTCACCCTTAATACTGATCCCGAGTCCTCCAACATCTTGTTTGGTAACTCTCACGGTGCGCTTCACGTTGGTGATGGTTTCCGGGACCGGAGAGGACGAGCTGCTGAGGTTCGGGGGGTCTCCGTTGAGAGCACCGGTACCGGCGTTGGGTTGCGGCTTCGCGGGCTCCTCGGCGCCCTCCCCGGGGTTCACCGTGAGTGTGTCCTCGGTGAGAGTGGCCAACACCCGGATCCAGCGGTCCACCGTCACTCGGAGTTCCAGCAGTCCCGTTTTCTGCGCCTTCATCGCGGCAGCCATGTTCAACGCATTCCTGGAATAACTCTAGACTAGTAGACGGGCTGGCAGGCAGTCCTGTACAGAGATAGAGAGAGAGGGGGTGGAGGAGTGGAGGGATGGTAGGGGGCATTCCTCCTCTCTCGCTCTCTCTCTCCCTCTCTCTCTCTCTCTCTAGACTTTGTCCCCCTCCACAGAGCTTTATATCCACTATAGTAAGAAGTCAAGTTAATTGAGGGTGATACGATTAGCAACGGTGTTGACACACACACGCTCAAAGTTCAAAGAGCTTCTTGTCCCCATTAATGAACTGTGAGTCACACATAATTAACTTTTTGATTCATTTCATTATTTATTTATTTCAAAGTGCATTGAATTGGCCTGGCTCAGATCACAGATCTAATTTGCAGTGTGCCTAACAGACACAAAATCACTGCACATCACAGTGTGCACATCTATATAGGCTACAAGAGGTTCTGTCATGAGGAACATACAGAAATCAATAGTGCTTCTTCCAAGGCCAGATATAATACTGATCTGCCTTTCCAGTGGATATACAGCTCATATCAGGCATGACCTCCACAAATTAGTCTCCAGTGTGAACTCTGCTGACAGGAAACATGCTTATAGCCTACCTAATTTGACCATGTTATTGCTCCATGAATCTCTCAGCTTAAAAGAAATAAGGATGCTTTATTAGTTCTCGTTCAGTTTAATTCGCAAAAAAAATTCTGATTTTGCATTGAGTGAGTAAGAGATCAGATGAAAATGACACAAACTCATTTTATTTGTATTTATTTTTATTTAACCTGTATTTAACCAGGTTAGTCCCATTGAGATTAAGAACCTCTTTTCCAAGGGAGACCTGGCCAAGACGGTCAGCAGCAAGAACACAAAGTTGCAGACACAAATAGAGATAAAATACAATTCACAAACACTAAAAGCACTAACATTTGCAATAAAAGAGAACTATCTAAAGACAAATGGAGGGGACAAAAAGGAACTTTTCTGGGAGTCAGCTGTACAACAAGGGGGCTAAAAACATTGGCATGCCACAGAGTCTGCAAATTCCAGGCTGAGGGTACAGAATATGTAAAAGCCCTTTCCCCAATTTGTGTCCGAGCTTTTGGGACAGAGAGCACAAAGAGGTCCTGTGAGCGCAGTGAATACTGTCCACAGTTCTTTTGCGTAATAAAAACACTCAAGTATTGTGGGAGCAGACCCAGAATCACATATGACTGTGGCAACGACTGCTCCTTGGTTAAACTGCTTGTGGAAAATAAACCCTTCGATCAATACACGGCAAAATCTTAATAAATGGTAGACGCAGGACGAGGTGCATCTCTAAAGGGTGTTTAGCCCCCCAAGCTTCCCTCCAGTAGGCACTAAATGAGTTGGCAGCACAGCATGAGCACTGATAAAAGCTGAATCAATAGGCTACTGGCCACAGACCAAGACCTGATGCGCCGGACAGAGTTGTATATATAGAGTGAAGAGAAAGAGTTAAAGGGACTGTATGTAGGTTTTTTTTTATTGCTAATGTGTGAATTGGTTGTAACCCTAACCCTAAAAAATGAGACCTTCCGCAACTTTCTGGGTTTCCTCTATCAGCCTGTATAGACTGCTTTTCATGTGAAGAATGTGGGCTGTTTTTTCCAGGTAAATCCAACGGATGTGACGTCATGCTTTTACTCTCTTCGGCTCTGCTATGGGGCTCATAGTGTGCAACCGTAGCTAACGTTCGGTTAGAAATGGAGTCCGCTAACGCCAACAAACGACTAACCCCCACCACAGAAAATAACAAAGTTATGTCTAGTGAAGCCCGTCTTGCAAAACAGGAATGTGCCGAGCCAAAAACTAAGATCAACATCGACCGTGCCTTCGATTCATAGAGACCTTCGTTTAGTTTTGGGTTTCAAAACAAACCCAGAGCTGGACAAATTCCTATTGGACAAGTTAGCTATAACATTACTGCCAAGCATGTGAAATATATAGTGATATTGTGGTTTTAGCTGGCTAATGTTGCTAACATTAATCAACATGATGCCTGTCGATCGCGTTCAGTCTTGTGTGTGTGGCCTCACTGTACTGACTGATCTTTGTAGTGCGAGCACAAGCGCGAGCACAAGCGCGAGCAGCAGGACACTGAAAGGTCATAGGTAACACTGTTAACAAGCAATTTCAGATTTTTACATAGAACCCCTTTAAATGTTGGCTAAGAAGTTTGCTGTTAGTTGTCTTTGAATCGGTAGAGCATTTGTGCAAATCCCTAGTTTTTTTTTCTTTCAATAATCCATATTTTTCAAATAATGTTGAAAACACCAAAAAATGCTGTCTAATGGCCTACAGTATATGTTTGAAACTAATTCGTAATAAACTATGATTTCAGAAGTAATACGCGATGACAAAGCCATTTGGTCTTGGTCCTGACTCTCAACTCAACATGGATAATAAGTAGGCCTATATTGCACTGTCTTGGTGACTCAGCAGAGGTGCACTTAATTGCGCAGAGTAGACATTAACAACACGCGTGAGTCACTGAAACAAGCTGATGAAGCAGTCCACGTTTCCCATGCTCCACTGCATCTGCAAGTAATCTGGCAGCCCCTTCAGCTGTGTGTGTGGCAGCCTGCGTTGCATCTGCTTCACAGCAGGTGAAAAAGCAAAGAAGTTCCAACACCCGCCACCCCAATTTTAGAAAAACACTCTTCTGGGTAGGGTTGGCGAGGGGGCAATTGCTTCCTTAATGAAAACAAGTTTGGAACATTGACTGAAAAGTGCTCTGAACCCTTACACATGGTTTAAAGATGTGCATCTGTTAATAAAAACCTTATAGCTGAAAAGCAGCTAAGCAGATGAACCCACCCTCCACCAAAAACCACTGTATTCATTTACACGTAGTTACTTTGATACATATTGAGATGTAGTTTTATTTCCTGTTGCTGAATTTCATTCATCCATTGAACATAATGCACTGAATGTTCTACTCAGCACAGGCTGTTTAAAGGTTGTTTCTCAATCTTATGTCTCTCTCTAGTGGTCAAATGGCTCCATTACTTCAAGACGCACACATTTAAATGTTGCCAGACGAGGGCATCTTTTTGATGCATGTGAGGCAAATATTTGGAAAAGGATATTCAATATTTTCTACCTTCTTTTGTTTGATTAATTATTGCGGGATGCCAGTTTTATTGTAATAGAAACAACAAAGAAATACAACCAAATAAAAAACAGCTTCAAGGGCAACAGGGACTTTTTGCTAGGTATCAGCATTACTATTCTCTTTTTCTCAAAAACCAGGCTGACAGATTTTAGTTTATTCGACCTTGCAAACATTTTTTTTTTCACAGATTGATAATAATATATGTCATGTATAGATTAATCTCTTGAGTATAAGATTAAATATACAATTACTGTGCCATCAACTAACACTACACCACGGTAATCTGTCCCAGGATTAAATGCATCACTGTTATTAAGTTTTATATATCCAGCCATATGTCCAGTGAAAATGCATGCATTTTTAAACAAACAGCTCTGCATAGAAGTCCTGTAGGTTTAAAAGAAAAAAAAGAATTTAGAAAATATTAAGGAAAATATTATTACTCGAGGAGTCTTCCTGATGGCTGATTCAAGTACATATAGTTAAACAGCTGGTTTGATTGATTTAAAAAACATGAAATAAATGGTTAGGGCTTGGCAATATGGCCAACATTTTCTATCCCGATATAGATCATTTCATATCTCGATAACAATATCACAACATTGCATGTTTTCTGGTAATTCAATAAATAAATAGTCTATATGAAATAACGACATAAAGCATATTTTTGTATACTCCCGTGTGAATTATTAAATACTTGACAAATAACAAGTACCGAGTATTTTGTTATTTAATTCGTGCGAAATTAACATTTCAAGTGAAATTATAGAGAATGTTGTGGCGAACATTGTATAGTATGTAAAAAACACAGCTTTAATGAGAACAACGTTTTTTTGTTCATACTTAAATTAAGATACAATGCATAATATAATGTATAATCTATTTGTATCTGCTGATCGTTTTGGTTATAGCCCACAGATGTACTGAATGATCAATGTAAGATTCCGTCTCTGTCTCTTTTAAACCTTCAAGATGGGGTAAAATTATGATGAATATGATACATTTAACTGAGGAAACAAATGATTATATATACAGTATATGCAGGTTTTTTATGTAACTCCCCATAAACTTTCACCTATACTTGCACTGTAGTACAATTCTTTGTTCAGACAAAAACACTTGGATGTTCTATTTAGCACATGCATAGAACACAACATATAGCAACAATGAGCAGGGGCGATTTAACGACAGTGCTCGCCCGCCTTAAGCAGTGCATCTACCTAATGATGTTTAGCATTATGACAAAGCGTTTGACCATCTGACCTCCTGTCTATACATCTGTCAGTCTATTCCTTTGTGATGTGAATGGCAGGTGGCCGGCCTATCTTTCACAGTACCACCAGGCCTTCATATTTTTTTCAAAGCTCTAATGAATGGGACAACGGGATTTGTAAGGATCTCTTGCACACAAAAGAAAAGATGTCCTTTCATAGAAAACACATTTGGAGTTATAGGGGTTTATGTAGTCATATTGAAAAGTTGCTCGTCATATGGAAACACATGTACAGTGCTTTCCATAAGTATTTGGATAGTGACATTATTGTGATCTTTTTTGGCTCTACTCCAGCACGGTTGATGTATTGTAAACAATAGTCACTACATACAAAACAACAATAATCATCTCATAAAATGAGGTATTATTATACCCAACAGTAAATTAAATATTTGAAATTATCCCCACCTCAACCAACACCGACATTAATATACTTCTTACATGTTAATGCATCAATAATACTAATAATCCAATAATATAAAATGTATTATAATATAATATTCTGAAAGGGACAATGCTACATAACAAGTACTTTGAGTCCATTTTGTTGCAAGTACTTCTATACTTTTACTTGAGTAACTTGTAACATTATATTTTGCAGTATGCTACTGCTACTCTACGTAAGTAGGACTTGCCACTGTCAATAGAAATCCTACTCATGCAATATATAGACATCTTTACATGTACATACTGTACATTATCATCCAGTCCATGTACCATATATACATTGAGTATTTATTTTGTTGCACTATTTGTATTGTTTACAACTTACAGAACACTTGACTTGTATATAGACATATTTTATTGTTGGTCATTGGTGCTTTTTACATATATTTATATAATATTTATATATATACACCTATTTTTTCACTACTTGAGTACATAATAGTCCTGTCTGTTTTTTACCTTTATTTTTCCATCTTTGTTGTCCTTGTCCCTGTTATTTCAGTTTCTGTGTAAGTACATTGAGAGAGAGAGATGCATGAAACCGGAGTCAAGTTACTTGTGTACTGTATATGTACTTGGCAAATAAATCTGATTCTGATTCTGATCTGGTAACTTCTTCCACCACTGCCAAAAACCTGTGATTGAATTGAGTAATACAATTAACATCAAATATAACAGAATACAAAGAATGTAAAGGATAAGTGGAGATTTAGAAAACATTTCACATATACTTGATTCATTTATGTCTATTTTCTATTTTGCCATTAAAATATATATCTTTAATTTTCATTTGTGTAAATATTTAGGGTTCATGGGATGTGCTCAGGTTAACGCAGTGGGTGTTGAAAAGTTAAAAATGTTAAAGAATGTGTTTATATTACTATTAAATAAATTAAATCAAGCAAAACAGTACAAATAAAACACACACACTCACGCAACTGAACACGCTACAACCCCCACTGACTTGCCATCCTCACCCCCGGTTCAATCAGCCACATATATGCATGTTTCAACTCCCCAAAGACAGTGGACAGTTGGGGTGGCCTGCTGATTAATTTCAACCTCCCCCCTCTGCCTCCTCCTGCCGTCCTCCAACCATCTCTGCATCCCTCCATCCATCCCTCCCCTTCCTACTCTGCAAAGGGCAACAGCTCCAGAGGTCTACCATATGGGCCAGTGTCTGAGCGCCTGACTGCCTGCCTCCCTGCAGCTTGCATGTGTGTGTGTGTGTGTGTGTGTGTGATTCAAGCCTGCTCTGACTGTTAGCCTGCCCCACCTGTTCCTCTGTAACAACAGACCAGACCTCTCCACTACAGGACAGGCTGGCGGATAGATAGATGAGATGAGCTGATCACAGACAAAAAGATAAATAGATTGAGAGGAAGCGGAGGAGAGATATGCAGATGTGATCGTAGGGTTTTAAAATAAATTCCCATCAAAAGCATCAGTCAGATGAGTGACGAGCGGCTGCAAATCATATTATTGATAAGCACCTGCCAAGCCATTAAGCAAAAGTCGCCGGAAATGTGATTCAAAAATGAGGAATAGATCGGGGTCAGAAGACAGAAAACGCAGATGGATTAGACTTCACAAAACAGATGAGCAGACAATAATAGATTAAAAAAAATATGGAGTAATTTATTCACAAAATATGAATGACAGACTGTGCAGCGAACAGACTGCGGTATAGACGCTGCTCCCTAAACACCCGAGGACACGGGATAATAATGAAAGAGAACTTGGGGGTGATAATGAGAGGTCAAACAGAAGAATAAGTCTCAGGCTTGTACACCTGTGGCCCACCTTCTGCCATCTAAAACCGCCCAGCGACCTTTTTTTCTTTTTTTTAACCCCCACCACGTTCGGTTACTCTCATTATAACCTACTGAATAATGTAAAGGTATATATGCATGAGGGATCCAAGCGAAGGAGAGGAGACAGGATCTACATAATAGGGCTATCTCTCTCTCCATCTGGTCATGTGTTTATAATCTTCCCCCTCCTCCTTCTTAATGCTGATCTATCTGTTTGTCTGACAGCCTCATCAAACCCCCCCAAAACAATTTCGATAATAATATCACTCTCTAACTACGGTCTGCACAATCGATCTTATTCTGAATAGTGTGAGCTGTGAGAATGCATGTGTTTGTGTCTATCTGAGCATTTGCAGTGTCCGTTTTTGTATGAGCTGACGCAGGCACTTTGAAGCCTCGGGAGAATTAACCAGGCGTCTGCCACCTGACCCCATTGACTCCGATCGTCCTGGGCTCAGCTGATACGCGTGCCGCGTGGCCCTGACATGAGGAGGACAAAAAAGCAGGAGGGGTAGGAGGAGGATGAGGACAGAAGGACCAGCAGGCAATGAATGATTATGATGACTAGGGCCATCTTGCTGGCCTCAACCCCCTCCCACCCCCCAGCAGAAACCCTGGCCTTGGCCCTGGCTCCCACATGGACTAGTGATCTGGCTCGGGTCGGCGTGGGTGAAGTGTCACCACCAGGCAGGGTCTGGTCTGTCAGCTGTTGAGGATGACAGAAGGAGAGGAGGGGGAGAGCAAGAGCAGAACAGAGATGTACGTAATAGAGGGTGCAATAGGTGAGGAGAGATAAATCATGAAAAGATAGTTGCTGAGGAGAGTGTAATCATGAAAAGCCAACAGACGGAATAAGAAAGAAAGGCACATGGGGACAGAAAAGATAATATTGGATGGAGCAGACTGAAACAATGGATAAAAGGGAACAGGTTTTGTGGAGGTGTCATATCTGCCAGGCCTTATGCAACCTACAGAGCTCACGCAGATGGCACGACTGCTGAGAAAGTAGGGTAAACAGTCCCAGCTAATGACTTGCCCCCTCTTGACTCAGTACAGTGAAAGTGAAAGAGCAAAATAATTGGGGAAAATATTCCCTCGCGGGGATTAAGAATCTGTCAGGTCAACCGCTGTACAGCGGAGAGGGTAAGTGGTTGCAGAGGGTAAATGTGTGGGCTCATGTATTCATGGCATCTTTTCACAGTGTTGTTGGCACTGTCGGATCACTCCAAGGCAGCGATTACCTCAGCAAGCTGAGCAGAGAGGAGGGGGAGCCAGTTCCTCTTGAGGCTGAGGAGTCCTGCAGGCTCTCCACAGCATGAACAACACAGTGATTGTATACAGAAAAGAAAAACACAGGAGGGGTTCATGATGACTTTGCTCACAAGGAGAAGTACATGTTCCTGATTTCCTATGTTTTCTTAGTCTTTTAGTCTTTTTTAAGCTCTGTTTTTCGGTCTTCGCTAACCCCTGAGGGAAATATCTGTCACTTTAGCTGCTAGATGCTCTCACTAACTTCTGGTGTTAGGTGCAGTGGGCAACCTCGGGGTCTAAAAAGTGAAGCCAATGCTGAAGTGCCTTAAACCTGCATTCTTTCTGATAGCCAGCAGGGGGCGACTCCTCTGGTTGCAAAAAGAAGTCTGATTGTATAGAAGTCTATGAGAACATGACTCTACTTCTCACTTGATTTATTACCTCAGTAAACATTGTAAACATGAGTTCATGATCTCAATTGCTAGTTTAAAGTCTTCTTCAATACAGCATGATGTTAATTTAGTAAATTATGGTTCCGTTCAGAGTCAAACAGACCATAAAGCGTGGCTACCTTGTGATTGACAGGTCACTACCATGGCATTGTCCGGTCTGGGAGTTGTCTGTGTCTTCTTCTTCAACTTTAATCCTTTCACAGTGTGTTTTCAGTTTATAAAAGTTAATGTAGCATTTTGGTCACCTAAAAATGTCCCACCCTCTCATGTCATATTGGGGTGCAAAAAAACGAAAACCAAGTTGGCGACGGGCAAAATTCCGAACTTGCGGCTTCAAAATAGCAGTCCACAAACCAATGGGTGATGACTACGTCCACTTATCATATACAGTCTATGGTTAGGTGATGGGCAGCTATCTTACAATGGGTTATAGCTGCTTTAATTTGTCTTTATGAAGAAGTATACTGTCACCCAGTGACTTTCCATATCGCCTGCGCAGGACATCTTCCATTATCTTGGCAGCAAATTTGAATTGAAATGGTTAACTGCTTCGTTTGCATGGTGAGAATTGTCAGCTCAGTAGGCTATAGCTACGTTCAGACAGTCAGTCACTCAGTCAGCCAGTAGGTCAGGTCAGCTGATTTGCTGTGTAACAGTCCTGCTGCTGTGATTAAAGGAGCTGTGACAAAGACGCTGAAAGGCGATGAAGGGGGGGGGCAACGGCCAGCTGTCACACAGAGGGACCATAATGGCCACGGCAAATCCTACCACCGTCTGAGCCCGTTTCTTCTTTGACTTCAGCCTCCTGCTAACTGACTAGTCATCTCTTTGTTAACCTGTCACTGAGCTTGTTGACAAGATGAGTTAGATGGGACATTGTTGTGACAATCAAAGGTTTTAGTCTGGATTGATTCATTGTATGAGTAATTCACTGAATGCATACTACACATGTAGATTCAAATTACACCGATTGATGATTTACATGTTGTAATAATAATAAAAACAAATCATGCCGTGATACAGAAATTGGTTATTTGATATAAGAAATGGGTCTGCAATGGAGACTTGCGGTGGTACATGCAAGCACAGAAGTCATTTAAAAGTCACATCTATACGCTGTCCAATCATGTACGACCACGATGTAACTCAAAACCAGGCAACCCATATAAATAGCGTTCATTCTTTATGCATACACACCAGCTGATGCTTTGCTGTGTGCTTCCCTGCTTCTACAGCCTTCTCTTGCATTAAATATGTGTGATTTCAGCATGTTTTCCATTCAATAAAAATTGTGTTCATTTTACTGTTTTTGTATCCCAAGCTCTTGGAGACAGGCTGTTCCAATTACTTGCACAGATTTGTTCCAGGAATGCAAGCGAAGCCACAACAGCAAGATAAAAATGGCATAAATGGTTAAAAACCTTAATAAAGAAAAGTGCCGCTCAAGATTAAGCTGTCATTACGGTTCATTCAGGGTGTCACAATAACATTACCTTCTTCACTTTGTTGTGTCTTGTGTTGTCAGGCAGGTGCAGGCAGTAAATGTACTGACTATGTGGGTGGTTGATCTGTGGAACTACAGAGTCTCCTCTCTTCATTAAGACAGTGGCTTATAGTGTCAATGGTAACATTGTTATAATGTTGGTAACACTGAGTTTACTTCATTTTTATCCGAAACAAACTGTAATGTTTTTCTTTTATCAGTACTTCTGGTAAATCCCCAAAGCTCATCTGTGGATTGTACATTCCCACTATACCGTCTAGTCATTAACGAATCAAAACGTATTTTTCTGATGCATTTTATTACAGGCTGCAATGATTAATCAATTAGTTGTCAACTATTAAATTAATCGCCAACTATTTTCATAATCGATTAATCAGTTTTAGTAATTTTCTAAGAAAAAAAAAGCTTCTTAAATGTGAATATTTTCTGGTTTCTTCAATCCTCTATGACATTAAACTGAATATCTTTGAGTTGTGGACAAAACAAGACATTTGTCAACTTGGGCTTTGGGAAACACTGATCGACATTTTTCACCATTTTCTGACATTTTATACCGAAAAACAACTAATCGATGAATCGAGAAAAAAAATGAAATAATATGAAAATAATAGTTACTTGCAGCCCTACATTGTATCATGCTTTGCATTTCAATTAATGCTCTCACTACGCTTGCTTGTAAAATGTGTAATAAATATTGCAAGATTTTAATGCAAAGATGAGCTCAATACTCAAAACCAGTTCCTTTTCATCTGACAAAAGAAACTAACCAATATTTGAATTTCAAGAGTTAACAGTTGTTGATTCATTTATTGCTAATGAAATAAAATTTCAGGATGTGAAACTGTGTTTTTTAAGTACTTAAACTATCGGTCAAGAACAGATTATTGTAAATAAATAAATTAATTTAAAGCAGGGATCTGATCATGTGCCGTTGGAAACATCATGTATTTTCTTCTTCTTTCATTGATTGTGAAAAACAGCACAGTCAGCAGCACGTCACTCGCTCCCAACACTGACACAGCAAGTGGTGACTCTTAGCTTCTGTGTCCCCCAAACTGTAGCAGCACCCCCCTGATCCTGTGCTCCACATCAAAACAATTAGCGACCCCCTGGCCCCTAGCTTTACACACAAGAAAGGGAGGGGGGATGGGGGTGGGGGGAGACCTGTGTTCTCCTCACACACACAGAGGAGCTGATGGCTCCTTGGCTCTTCCTGTAGCAGGAGCAGTAGGTAATGACTCCTGCCTGCCTGCCATGGTGGACCTTAATTTGTTATTGTAGCAGAGCAGCTGTGCAGCATGCTGCAGAGAGCAGGTGGCAGCCTGGCAGGAGTGGAGGATGGAGGGGATGGATGGATGGAGGAGGGGGTCTGGAGGACAGGAGCGTGTGGCATATGTGGGTGGCTGTAGGGGGGTGGAAAGATGATGGTGGATGTTTATGTGTGTGTTGGGGGGGTGGTATAGCTCACAATCTTCTCAGCCAGGAAAGCAAATATTATGATTGTAAAAAGAAGAAGAATAACGCGTGAGAATCTGGATGGAGTCCAGAAATATTCAACTTTTATGCATGGCAACATTTCAAATTATAATCCCATCCCTTTAGGGCCACACATAGGGGCTTTTTCAACGGGTAACACAGCTGACAGAGATTTCTCGGACACACACAAAGTGGATGATTTAATGTACATGAATAAGCCAAATAGTTTTTTTTAAAACACCTTTCTCATATTTTAATGATTATTTTGAACAAATAATTATGAAAATTATATACAAAAACATGTGTTTTAATGTTAATCTGAAGAGCAAAAACCTGACATTTATCAAAAACAGCAAATTCCAGTATAGAATATGCATTTTCTGCAAAATAAATGATGGGACTTGTTGACTTTTTTTGTATTAAATGAAAGAGAAATGTGCCCTGATATAAAATTGACTATTGCTTGAAGTGAATATTTAGTAAAAATTGATAAATACAGCCCATGGACATGACATCTAATTATAGAATAACTCATTATCAAGTTCAATCCATTATGTTTTAATGTCATCAGGCTATCCCTGTCTTTGCTTGTTTCAATGACAATTTGCATTCAGATTTAGGCTATGAAAAACAAAATCAATACCAACAACAACAACAACAAGTCGAGGTTATGAAACGACTTTGCTCCAGGCGATGGAAGTGTGTCTGCTGGGAGGATTATGCGAGCTGATCTCTTGCTGTTCCTATTGTCGGAGTTAATCATCACAGAGACAATAACGTTCCTCTGCTGTAAACGGAGCGTTATATTGGCTTTCTGCGTAAAAATGCTGACAATTAGTACCCGCCCACTCCAATAGGCTCTGTTGCGCACAGAGAGAGAATAGAAGATACCTGATGCCTTATTGAGCTGTCGGATCGATCGTCTCCTGCAGATCCACTCTATTTCACTGTAAAAGTGTTTATAAAAGTGTTTTCATCCAGCCTGTTGGAGAGAGACTGTAGGATTTTAAAGAGACTGATCGCATCATAATCAGCCATCATTCTGCCAAGAGGAAGAAAACTCCAAAACACAAGGAGGAGCATGGTCGGAATGCCTAGTGCTTTCAACTGTAAGTACTTTCAATTATGCTTAACATGCTGCATGATATGCTTACTTTTGACCTGACATCATTTATCCACAGGTATATATTTTTTTGCACCTGCACACAATTATACACCATGCATATTTAAGCCCATGCATATGTGCTTTGATCTCATGTTTATGTTTTACATAATTAATCTCTCTGCCTCATAATAAATAATGAGCCTATATATCTGGACACTCTATTATTTTCAGATTCTTCTTCCCAGAGCAGCCTTCTGAGAAGACCTTTTGAATGTGTTACTTCAGATCATATCCAATCATTATAATGACCAAACAAAAAACCTCAGTCATCCCTTTGTGTGCTGAGATCTTACGCTCATTAGGATCCATTAAAGAGTGAGAATAAACTATGCATAACACACACTCTATTGGACGCATTATCCCCTCATATAGAGCCCCCGCAAGACAGCTATTATGCTCCCATTTGATTGAATAGCAGCTTTCGGGTCTATGTGTCTATTCAGCGGAGGATTTGGAGCCCTTAATCCACCAGGCAAAGTTTTTTTCTCTCTCTCTTTCTCTCTCTCTGTCTCTCTCTTTCCACCATCTGGACTTTACAGCTTTTTAAGACAAAAACACCAGGCGGTGTGAAACCAGGCTGAAGCTGCTGCTTGATGCCAGGAGGAGGTTTTTTCCCCTTTTTTGCCTGCGGTTTCTTCCTGCTTTACATCAGGGGTCAATAGTACAGTCCTGCAATGCAAGTGGGGTCAGCGTGGCCCGGGGGCATGACTAGTAAGCCCCCGTGTGTCACTGCGACTCCCCTCAGGACTACCCCTTTTCCCCATGGAGAAAACAAATAATCGCATGACAAAGACATGACTGTAATGGTGATGTTGGTGATGATGATGATGATGATGATGATGATGGGGCTACAGTTGCCACCAGGGAGCAGCAGAGTGTGTACTGTAATATAACACTGTAAACATGGTGGATTCTGGGTTTGAGAGCTGTTTTGGAAAATTGGGTTCCAACTATGACCCACAAAAGATGTAATATGTGTATATCGTTGTTTAGCTGGAGTAATTTGATGTTTTGCAGAAAGCTAAATAGCCCTCTGGGAAGCAGAGATGCTGTATGTGTACACACTGGGAGGAGAAAATGTGTTGAAGAGCATGCAGGCTCAACATTGCTCACACTAGTCAATCATTCCCATTCAACCGTTGATTCAATTAACTCTACTTGAAAACATGTGGATCATTTGGAACCCCCGATAATTTTTCCCTTTTGCCTTTTTTTTCCTTCTTTTCTTTGGGGTGGGTTACGGAGTCGGATTCCAATCCTCTGACATTAAAAGGGGAAATAAACGACAAAGGGGCCCTGCAGGTTTGCATTAGAGACCTAATTGGTTTTGGCTTGAGTGGGCTGTTAGCGTTGCCAGACGTGGGCCCTTTGTGTTTCGCCATGTGGGAGAATTTGCCTGTGCTGGAGGTAGAGAGAGAGAGGTGCCTGCAAGATCTTCTCTGAGTCATCCCTGCACAGTCTTTGTGGGCTGTTTGTGTGCATGTGTGTGTATGAATGTGTTTGTGTTGGGGCTGTTAAAATATTCAATTGCAATTAATCGCATGATTGTCCGTAGTTAATCGCGATTAATTGCACATTTTCTAAATGTTCAAAATGTACCTTAAAGGGGAGATTTGTCAAGTATTTAATACTCTTATCAACATGGGTGTGGGCAAATATGCTTGTGCTATGCAAATGTATGTATATATTTATTACTGGAAATCAATTAATAACACAAAACAATGACAAATATTGTCCAGAAACCCTCACAGGTACTGCATTTAGCATAAAATATGCTCAAATCATAACATGGCAAACTCAAGCTCAACAGACAACAACAGCTGTCAGTGTATCAGTGTGCTGACTTGACTATGACTTGCCCCAAACTGCATGTGATTATCATAAAGTGAGCATGTCTGTAAAAGGGGAGACTCGTGGGTACCCATAGAACCCATTTTCATTCACATATCTTAAGGTCAAAGGTCAAGGGACCCCTTTGAAAATGGCCATCCTAGCTTTTCCTCGCCAACATTTAGCTAATGGATTCCTTAGGTTTTCTAGTTTCATATGATACCAGTATCTTCACTCTAGCTTTAAAAAAGCCTGCTACAACCTAAAAATCAGAAGTTGCAAAGAAATTAGTTACGTTAAAACAAATTTGCGTTGTTATCGCGTTAACTTTGACAGCCCTGGTTTGTGTGCATGTGAAGTGACGTTTCAGGTTGAAAATGAACCCAAATGTTGCACGTTTTTAGCTGTTGTTTTTCTCCAAATGCTTGTTTCTGTTTGTTGCCATGTGTCCTGCATTGCGGTTGGCTGTGTTTTTGTAATATGCGTGTGTTTGTGTGTGTCAGGCTGCTAGCCCAGTATCCTTCTCTCTCCCTCTGGTCTCTGCGTGGGTCTTTTCCACCAGCACTACCACCTGTTAGTGTTTTACTCTGGGCCCCTGGGCTACGATGACTACAGAACCTTCCACATTTGCTCATCAAGCCCCATCAGATCGGCTCCCTTACCTCAAACCTGGCTCCCATTTCCCCATCGCAGGACCGATCTGGGCTGGATTCCCCCGGTGCAGTTTAGCTGAGTCAAGATGGTGTGCAGTCGAACGGGTCAGAGCCGAGTTTGATTAATGACTCATGAGCGACAACATTTTATTCAGCATGCCGCACTGCTGGATCGCACTTTGCAAAGTGTGGTTTCAGTGGGAAAGGGGATGTTTAAAGATTGAATTTAATGGGGTCACTTTGTTGCCCAGTGCTCCACATGTGAGAACCACAACAAAGAATCTGGCATCTTCTGTTTGAGCGCTAATAATATGTGACCAAATGACTGTTTTAAACATCTACTGTTAAGGATTGCATGCTGTCTTAAGATTTAAATGAACCCTAATCATAATGAAACGTTTACTACCCAACGAGAGGAAGAGAAAATATATCATCTCTGCATCCTATTATCGAGTCCCCTTGTGTTGAAGCCCAAACCGCTGCAAACAGCATCATCAGTCTTTTCAAACAGATCGGATTTGTCATGTTCCGTGTTTCGTGAGAGCTTTCTGTCCCATTGTCTGTTTCCAATTCAGCACACTGTGTTCCCCTGTCTATTACTTCAGACAGTGTGGCAACCTGGAGCTTAAAAAAAAAGAGAAAGAGAGGAGCGACCGAACAGTTAAAGGGGGAAAAAAACAGCGAGAGAAGGGGAGTAGAAAGGGATTAACTGTCAGGGAGAATGTGAGGCTAATTGAAGCCAGTTTTGCACAGCTGTTTCTTGTTGCCGCGCGGCACTGCGCAGAGCGGCTTGGGGAGGATGGGATCCAGATGTGATCTTGCGCCGAGGATCGCCCGCCAATAACAATCCTCAGAAATACCAGCCGTACAGGAGACGGGGGCTATTAGAGTGTCCGTGCTGCTCGCCCACCTCCTGACAAAACATCACTTCAGCCTCTGAAAGATAAACCTCTGCGCTTTCCACTCGTGATTGCAGGTCTCCCTTCAGCGTTTTTTAACACTGTCATTTTGTTATACTGCCAGCCAGCCAGCCAGCCACCGCCGTGGCCTCTGCATTCAGGTGTCAGTTGGTAGCGTAAACATCGCTCTGACACATTTGACTATTCCAAAACAGGCGTCTCGCACGGTTTGAGAACGGTTTTGCATATTTGTCACATTGCTTTTGAAACATTCAACCAAAGGGGGATAAAAGCGTCTTTTGTGTGTTGTTCTGTGTTTCATTTAAATCATCACAGAGAGAGAAAAAAATCATGTATTCTTTATCAGGATGGCGGCATGCGGGTCCCAGGATTGTGTGCAGGCATTTATTCGGTAAGTGGAGGGACATTGGCTGGGAACAAAAGGGCCCCAGTCACTTCAGAGTGAATCGGAGTGGTCAGGCAAAAAACTTATCACCACATTATGCTTTTTTAATGCCCCCCTGTCTCTCTGTTCTCATGCCTCTCACACCCTCCTTCCATCATTTCCCACTTGGCTCAGACAAAGAGGAGTTCTCCCTTTTCTCCACGCCTTCCAGGGTTACTCCAGAGCCTCTTTCTCACCTCCCGTTTCTGTCTGACGTCCGGCCTCCCTCCATCCATCCCTCTTTGTTACCCCATCTTTCTGTCCCCCATTCCGTCTCCATTTATCCCTCTCTCCATCCTCCGCTCGTCTGTCTTGGCCGCCACGCAGAGTCCAACTGCAGCTGGCCTGTCATCGCCCAGAGGAAAGCTGACATCCAGCTGCGTATGAGCTCTTATGTGAGAGAAGTCTCAGCTCATGGTTTAACAAGATATAGGCAGTATCACACTTGGCTTTTTTTAAACTACTTTTTCCTCTTTCCATTTGTCATTTCTTCCTAGTTCATAGAAAGTTCCATAAAATTTCATTCACCTATTCTTTTGTAGGTAATATTTCTGTATATTGAAGGAATAAATATGTTTTTTTCTATTTAAAGTTATCATCAATTATCAGAAACTAGGGCTGTCAATTGATTAAAACATTTAATCAGGATTAATCACAAATTAATCGCACATTTATCTGTTCAAAATGTATCTTAAAGGGAGATTTGTCAAGTATTTAAATATGGTGCTTTATGCAAATGTATGTATATATTTATTATTGGAAATCAATTAACAATGCAAAACAATGTCAAATATTGTCCAGAAACCCTCACAGGTACTGCATTTAGCATAAAAAGATATGCTCAAATCACAACAAGGGAAACTGCAGCCCAACAGGCAACAACAGCTGTCAGTGTGTCAGTGTGCTGACTTGACTATGACTTGCCTCAAACTGCATGTGCTTATCATGAAGTGGGCATGTCTGTAAAGGGGAGACTCGTGGGTACCCATAGAACCCATTATCATTCACATATCTTGAGGTCAGAGGTCAAGGGACCCCTTTGAAAATGGCCATCCCAGTTTGGAGCGTTATTCACCCTCCTTCCTAACAAAGCTAGCATGACATGGTACCAATGGATTCCTTCGTTTTTTCTAGTTTCAGTATTTTCACTCTAGCTTTAAAACTGAGCCTGCAACAACCTAAAATTTGCAAGTTGTGTTAGTGGCGTTAAAACTAATTTGTGTTAACGCCTTGTTATCGCGTTAACTTTCACAGCCCTAGTAGAAACACATGTATTGTTTTTGTAGTGCACATGCAACAAGCACATCCAGCAAAACCGGACCCAGATAACGACTGCTTCACGTCCTGACAGATAACCATGAACATGATGAGTGGCCTTGGCCCAGTCTCACTTTATCAGGCACACACACACACACACAAACACACACAGTGAAAGTGACAGGAGAATCTTAGCCTATAAGCCAATATCAGTCCTGAGCTCCTCCTGAGTGTCAGTTTTATGAGTTTTATGACTTTGTCAAGTTCACCTCGCCTGTCCCTCCTCTGATCTCCCTCCTGCTGGGCCTTGTGCTGTCACAGAACGGGACCTGCTATGTTGCTACGCACATATAAACATCGTGTTGCACTCTGTCTGCTCTTGCTCCCGGGGTGGAATGTGTTCTGGTGTGCTGTTGTTTATGTGTCTTGTCCTCAGCTGGTGTCTCTGCTTGTTGTCTTTGCTCGTTTGTTCTAGCCGAGTACTGTAGCGAGATGTCATACATACCCGCGGTGGGTCTGCGGAGCAACAACAAAGCAGGTGCTGCCACAGTCTCGTGTTGTTCTGGTTGGAGATATTTTGTACATTTTTGATCCGCAAAAAAAGGCAGGAGGAGGTTTAGTTTGATTTGTTATGTCTTGGAAGTGAAAAAGAATCAGAGCAAGTAAAACTGTAAATACACTCCCTCTCCATTACACACACACACACAGACACAGATTGAGGATTGTATTGCAACGTTGACAAGCCCAAACATCCCTGAGGCTTCACCTTGGGAAATGCCAACACATGCCTCTGAAAGTGTGTGTGTGCGTGTATGCGTGAGTGTGTGTGTGTGTGTGTGTGAGCAAAGCCAGCCGTTATCTTCCCTCAGCTTTAATTGAACCCTTCAGAAATCCCCTAAACTATTACACACACACACACACACACAGAGTAAAGCCTAGAGGCTCTATCTCTGCCGGGCCAGGTGTTCCCGGCTCCGCTGCCAGATGAACCACCTGCAGATCACAGGTGTGGCTATCGCCAGGGAAGAGAACAACACAGCTGCTCCTACAGCCTCGGGGAGAGAAGAAAGAGAGATGGAAGGTTTATATAGAATCAAGTAGGGAAGCAGGAAACTTCACATTCACACACACACTCTCCAGGCAAAAACACAGTATAAAGTAACATCGAATGTGGTGTTGTCATCGCCTGCCTTTCAGTAAAGACGACTTTCCCTTTCTTAGCCGGCTAGCGATGTGCATTTAATTGGAGCAGCTCAGTGTGATGCTTTGACAAGAGTGGGAGTTGTTGTGAACCTTGACACAGCATGTTATTGTAATAACATTGGAATTAGAAAAAGATATCCAGTCTCTTTTAAGGCTAGTCTTTTTTGTTCAGAAGTGCGAGACACATCAAAACAGGCTGCCAAATTTGAGAACTTTGCCACCTGGTTTTCGAGTATTTTTTACACTCAAAGTGATTAATTAAAGGGGACATATCATGCTCATTTTCAGGTTCATACTTGTATTTTGGGTTTCCACTAGAACATGTTTGCGTGCTTTAATGTTCAACAAACACATTATTTTCATCATACTGTCTGTCTGAATATACCTGTTTTCACCCTCTGTGTGAAACGCTCTGTTTTAGCGCCTGTCTTTTTAAGCCCACCTCCCAAAAAAGCTCAGTCTGCTCTGGTTGGCTTTGGAGAAAAATATGCTGACCCTTTGCAAAGGTTGTGTCTAGAAGGTAACCTGCAAATTGCAAAATCTGATCTGAGATCTGCAAAAATTTGCAAAAACTCTCGTAAGACTCGCTGCCTTGCGACCTAACCTAACCTTAACTCTTCGAGATCAATTCTTTGACCTTAACCATCTCGCGGGCGTTTCCCCAATTTGCTGGTTCCCTTCTAGACACGACCCTTCACAAAGGTAGTTCTCAAGCTGTGAGTGATATATTCTAATGAGCATGCATGTGACATAGGAAGGGGAGCCAAATCTGATTGGCTTGTTGCATCACATGTTTTCTGATCTAGACAGCCCACAAAGACTCATTGGTTTGTCTTATTTCACAGTTTGTGGGTTTCTAGGCACTCAAGATACCCAAATGTCAGCCTCGTCGCACAAAGAGGTGAGGGAATGACACAATGATATGCAAGGCAATAGCGGGCAATAAGAACGCCGTTCTTGCTCTAGGCGTGTCATTTGTACACAATGTAGTCTGTACTAACTGCAATGTAAATGCATCCGCGTGAATATACTACGCTCAGAGCTAGTGACGTAGAATAAAAAGTGAGAGAGACTGCTATGGCGGGCGGTGGATGGGTCCAACAAACACAGGACTTTCAACCAGGAGACCGGTGTTTTGTTTTGTAAGCTATGTTAGTGGTGTGTTTTTTGTGACGTTGTTTCTGTACGTATTTTACTTAGAATACTTACTTATTTTAAGGCCCACCATGATGTTTTCCCAAAACCTAACTAAGTGGTTTTGTTGTCTAAACCTAAGTGAGTCATTTTGTTGCCCCCTGCTGGTACCATACCTTCATACACATGTCTAATATTCACTCCTTGGCGAGGCAACACGTGAAAATGACACTCTATCCTTTGGTGGACAGACGGGTCTATTACACGCTTTTAAGTTTTTCATGATATGTCCCCTTTAATATGGTAATTTGGTCATGCTTTTTGTATAATCAAATCCTTTAATATCTAAACACTGGGGTAAAATGTATGTTTTGTATTAGTAGTGACAGTGGGAACAGTGGGAAGGTGACACCCTCTACTAAGACTTGTAAAACCCATAAATGATGTAATTGAAATTTCACATTTGGACTATGATTAATTCCCTATAAAAAGGTGTCAAAGTCACAAATCTTTTACTGGCCAGCTGTGAACAATACACAGCACTGTCAGTAAAATAAAGTCTCTTGTACTGAGAAGAATGTCCAGTTAGTCACTCTATGTATTACGTCTGTGTGTGGGCTTGTCCACATCTTAGCGAGCGCACGTTCTTTTAACACAGAAACCTCTCCCAAACACGGAGTTGTTTATGAGCGCTATTCATTTTTATGTGCCAACAATTGGGTGAGGCTGGCAAGTTCTGATCCGCCGTATCATTTTCCAATTAGCCAAATTGCTGCATTTAAGGTTTTAACTGTGAGTGCCATAGATGGATATCCCTGACAGCGTATCTGGTGCATAAGTTAAACAAGAGAGCGGCTGGAGAGACTTTTCGAAAAGTGCGTTGGTTGTTGAATATCGTTTAAGGGGAGTTATTGGTGAGAAGGGTTTGGCGTCTGGCTGCGCACTTGGCCTCCCTATGTGGAAACTTTAGGAAGATGCAGCCAAGTGAGCATGAGACCCACCGCTCATAAATTTTAAGCACACATGCAGCCACTCGCTCGTTCCTTCTCTCTCATACCAATACACAAACACTTTCCCACTCACTTTCCTTCTAGCTCATAAACACACAGTCATGCATGCACATCTCTCTCCCACGTATACCCACACTTCTTATATTTACTCATCTCTATTTGGTCCATGTCCCGTGTTTACACACATGCACACACTGGTTGCACCCTGAGAGCAGCCGTGTGTCTCCCCTCTGTGTGCCGAGTGTAACAGGAGATCTGAGGGTTTTCCGTGGGTGAGTAGGCGGGTCAGACCTTACTTAAACTAATGGCTCCCAGCAGTGTTGAATAGCCAGACACACTGGAGCCGAGGCCTGAGGTTTTGGAATGCCACTGCCGGCTCAATGCCTGCCTTTCATCGGCACCGAGCGAAGGAGAGAAAGAGAGAGAGAAAATAAGAAAAAGGAGGGGGGAGGAGAGAAGGGAAAATACGGGACCCATTTGTTTTGGGTGATATGAGGATGCCTGAAAAGGAGGGCACAATAGTGGTAGAATGGACGGACAGAGGGGGGGGGACAAGGGCGGGTCGGTGGACTGTGGGGAAACGGAGGAGGGGAGGGGGGGAGGCGTGTTTGGGCTAGTGGGATGTCAGGAGGGGGTAAAGTACCAGTCAGTGGTTGTTTTGTATCGGAGCACCGTGGGACCCCCCCCCACCCCGGCCCCCTGACCGGCCGCCCATTTGTTTTTAATGTCTTTGGGATGAGTTGTGAATGAGTCTGGAGGGAATCAATAAAGTTGTGAAGTGAGGCCATGTCCAAAACTAATGCAGATGATTTAAATGTTTTTTTCAATCTGTCAATCAATTAAGATATAATCGCAATGAATTGATTGTCCATAGTTAATCGCAAATTAATCGCTTGCCAACTTCCTTGAGGAGTTTTAGGGCCCTGACACACCAAGCCGACGGCCGGCCATTGGCCAGTTCGGGGCCGTCGGTGAGCGTCTGTCGGTCTAGTTTTTCAGAATCTTGTTTATTGCCAAGTGTATGAGGTATACACTAGGAATTTTCTTTGGTTTTGCAGTGTGTCCCTCACCGTCGGCTCTAGTCTGCCCATGGGTGACATAAAATCACCCTGATTGGCTGTTCAGCTTCAGGGAATCAGTGCATGAGAAGAGAAACCTAAGTGAGGAAAGCAAGCCAATGAGTAAAGTCAAGACGGCACCAAAAGAAGGCATCTCTCATTTTTCATCTTCGTCTCTTCTGATCTTTCCAATACACGGATATTTTCACAGTGACATGGCCATCTGGAATGAAGCTAAGTGGTGAGTGAGAGTGGTGGGAAAATGTTCGGCAGACGCCGTTTTTTTTCATGTACGTATCATAACAACGGCTTGTATATATTCACAGACCTCAGTTTTCCGGTTTCTCTTTTTGAATGACGAATACAGACCACCGCTACTTGCTGGTGTGGAGAGTTATTTCATCTCACGCAGGTGCAGAACATACTTTGCTAACTGGCCGTCAGCTGTAGTCTTTGCGGTGCGTTCAAGTGCAACATGACGGCCAAGAAAAAGGCGACGTGAGGCGACGCAACAGTCGGCGCTAGTTCTTTGATGTCGTCTTGGTGTGTCTGGGCCTTTGGATCTCTATGGAGCTGTTTTTTGATGAGTGGGTGCACGTTTGTTTATCTCGTGCACACATGGGTAACACGATGCACCGTTCTACCAATGGTGACACACCACTGTCCACTGGTCAAGGTGGCAGTGATGCGCCGATATATGCAGCAGCGTGCCGGCAAAGACAGGAAGAAGACTGCAAGCTAGTAAACATGGATGTAAACAATGCTGGATTTAAAATTAATTTTTTTGAAAGAGGTTTGTTGTGAAGGTTTGTTAGAACTCAAGGGTACACACAGTGAGTTTTGGTGAGTAACGCTGAACGTAAACACAACTTTTGTTTGTTTACAGGCAAACTCCACCGGGCCCCTTTGAGTAAAAGTGGAAGAATAGATATCAATTTTGTTTTTTCTTTGGTATTTGAGAACGTTGAAGTAGAAGCGAAAGCGTGTGTGTGTGGATGGGTGATATTCTGGGAACCTCATCATTTCACATTCACTGTCCAGAACCGACACATACAGTAAAATCAGTTTTTTGTTTATCTGGCCTATCATTTATCTGAGCCTGCAGACAGAGAGAAAAAAATAGCCCTCACTTTAGCCCTCATTACTACCGAGAATTCATCTTATTTGACCACATTTTTGTTGTTGTTTTTTACAGTAAATGGTCCTCCAGACAGACATGGACCTGGAACATGACGTGTCCCTATTAGATAAATATGCTGTAGAAGAAGTAATGGAAAATGTGGCCATGCGAGATCAGACGGGGAAATCTATGGCTGCATCAGATTAGCGAACATCAGGAGTCTGAACAGTGATGAGATGGAGGGGAAGAGGGGGAAGGAGAGGGAGGAGGGGAGCCATGCTGGTAAGATGGTTACAGATGGGGGGGGCAGCAATGATGAGCCTTGGTGGGAAAAATTGCAGCAACATGGATAATTAACCAGAAGAGACATTTTTATCAGATAGTCAGGAAGAGAGAGGAAAAGGGGCATCCGGGTAAATGAGGCCCTGCCTGACACACTAAACCAACCAACCATTGTTGAGCATTTGCAGGAGTCGGTATTTTTTGCAGTGTGTCTGGTACGGTTGACTCCAGTCGGGTCTTATTGGCAGCCATTTAGCCTACTCAGTAATCTAATTGCTTGTTAAAGCTAACAAACCAGTGATTTAAGCCATTTGGTGTGGTTTCTTCTAATTTTAAGCTTTTCTTTTCATGCATACATGTGGCTTTCATCTCTCCGTTATTTGTCCTTTTTTTATGTTTTCAGCTTTATCATAAAACTAGGGCTGTGAATAGTTTCAAATATATGCGATTCATTTGCGATTAATCGCAATTAAATATTTTTATCTGTTCAAAATGTACCTTAAGTAATTAATACTCTTATCAACATGGGAGTGGACAAATATGCTTGCTTTATGCAAATGTATGTATATATTTATTATTGGAAATCAATTAACAACACAAAACAACCCTCACAGGTATTGCATTTAGCATAAAAAAATATTCTCAAATCATAACATGGCAAACTGAAGCCCAACAGGCAACAACAGCTGTCAGTGTGTCAGTGTGCTGACTTGACTATGACTTGCCCCAAACTGCATGTGATTATCATAAAGTGGGCATGTCTGTAAAGGGGAGACTCGTTGGTACCCATAGAACCCATTTTCATTCACATATCTTGAGGTCAGAGGTCAAGGGACCCCTTCCTCACCAAAATTTAGTGTAAGTTTGGAGCGTCATTTAGCCTCCTTTGCGACAAGCTAGTATGACATGGTAGCTGAGCCCGCTACAACCTAAAAATCGCAAGTTGCATTAATGTGTTAAAGAAATTAGTGGCGTTAAAACAAATTTGTGTTAACTTTGACAGCCCTACATAAAACATTGTGAGGCGATACGAAGCGAGTCTGTCTTTATTTGTGCTAGTTCTCTGAGCTCGGTGGATCCTCTAGAGATCTCTGGCCAGTGAAATGGAGGTCGGTGGGAGTCGGGGCCAGAATTAGCTGTTCTGGCTCATTTTCCATGCACTGTATGACTGTACCACATCGCAGACACATGCACCGCATGCAACCAAAATCTCACAAAGATTGACTCAGTCAACACAGTGTGAAGTGGGAAAGCTTCTGACTGTAGGAAGTTCTGGCTGGGAAAAGAATACTAAGCGGCAGCACAGTTGTTGGGTTTTTTTTTATCCTGACTTATGAAAATGTCTCTCATCGTTTCCCACTGAAACTCTCCCAGTGAAATCCAGATTACCCGTTCAAAGCCCTCAGTGAATGCTGAGAACAAAATGCTCTCACCAGTGCGAGTTGTGTATGAACATCAATGGGATTCCAGTTGCACAGTGTGTGTTGGAGGCAGAGTTTCTGTTTTCTTCAACACCTAGCCGCGCTGATGTGGCCGGTTGCCCAAGAGACATCGTCAGAGGATATCTCACATTTCCCAATTTCCATCTTGAAGTCGGCTACGCTGGAAGACTGCTGATGAAACTATTAAGCGTGGATTGGGATGTCTAGGATCATGGGTATGCAATTCAACGGGTGCGGGGGCAGATTGTGAAAACTTGACAGTCCTGTGGTCTGTGGCCAAAAACGCTGGGTTCATTTTCAACGGACCAGTTGGCAGAGTGGGAAATCTCTGCAGTCATCCGGAAATGTCTCATGCTATCCAATCTCATATTTGTATGCACACATAGTAGGGCTGCTCAATTAATCAAAGTTATATATATAACAATATGGCCTATTTTCAAATCGCAGTATTTGTTAAAATCGCAATATTTATGAAAAGCGAAATGTCCAAATACTGTTTTTAATTAAATATCGACATGTTGCAGAGATGTCCTGGCCTACACATCATACTTTACAGATTTAAGAAAACATCTTTGTTTGGTACAGATCCTGGCAAAAATCATGTTTTTCAATGAAAATGAGAATAATGATGTAAAAATCATCATTCCCTCCAATATCGCAAATCATATCGCAATTGCAATAACAGTCAAAATAATCACAATTAAATATTTTTATAAAACGTGCAGCCTTAACACATAGCATACTAAAAACCTTGTATCTTCTATCATATTGCTAATTTGCTTCTTTCCTTGGCTCTTGTGATTCGTTTTGCTGTGTCGCTATTGTTGGCATGAAAGCCCAGATATCCAGAGTTAATTAGCCTTTTAGTAAAATGGAGGTGAGCCATTACCTCGCCCTTTATTACAGATGCAGTCTCCCATTCTCAGCACTGCATGCAATATACGACGCCATTCATTCATGAGGCAGGCTGCATCGGCAACTGTTGTCATGATAATGAGTCACAGTTTTCACTGGAGGCACATCTTGTTGTGGTTCAGCAGTGTAAATATCGTGTTATAGGTGAATGGATGGAGTTTGTTGTCAATTAAAAATGTGTTTTCTTGGAGCATGACATTCTTTTTTACTTACGTGTATGAAAAAACATTGAATAACATTGAGCAGTGCTTTGAAAATGTCTTTAAGCTAGATCTTACAAAATACATAAGTGAAAAAAAGCAATGCAAATGCATGTAAATGGGGGCATCCATCTACACATAATACGTTGAACCTTTATTTCTTCTGTGCTTTTAGATGCACACACACACGTAGACATGCTTGCCAACCCTCGCGATTTTCCCGGGAGACTCCCGTGTTTAATTTCTGGCACTGTACAACGTGTATGAACCCTATACTGTTTCCACCCGGAAGATATTCTGCGGCACAAGCTATTGGAAATAACAGGTTTCAGAGCGCAGTGGTACCATTGTTGTGTTTTGTCTGAAAGGACCTTCAGGGAGTGAGAGATGGAGAGTATAAGATAAAGAAATACACAAGCAGGGGCAAAAATGAATGAATGAATAAAAACTGATGAACATTAGTTTATGCCAGAGATTCACACAAGTTCACACCACAGAGGCCAATTGTTCAGTTTTCTTTCCTGAGAATTAAAAGTTAAATTAAAAGTAGGCCTATTTAACATAAAAATACAGTTGCAGTGTACTTATTATTTTGTTATTTTCATTCTTTTAAAGTCACCAGAATGCTGGAAACAAAGTCTCTGAAACACATTTTCTGGAGGAGGAACTCCCCCCCCGCTTTGGCCTTGAAATTCCTATTTTTTGAGGTCTTAAGGTTGGCAAGTATGCACGGAGAAAACTCATGTTCTGACTTTGGTGATTCCTATCTAATTTACTCAATCACCAACTCTGAAAATGCCCTATTCCTTCTTGTCCTCCTTCTCCTCCTCTCATTTTTTCTGTCCTCTCTAAAAAAATGCTGTTTACTTTTTCTAAAAGTGGAAGTTTGGCGAGGGAGCGTGTGAACAGAAACAGATGCTGCATACTCTCTCTCTCTCTGTCTCCCTCTCTCTGTGTCTCCTTCTCTCTCTCTCTCCCACTCTTTATCTCCCTCACATACACACACAATGGCAAACAGCTGTGTGAGGCTGAGACAGTATGGTACTGTATGCATAGAATTGTTTACTCTCCTTGTTGGGGACCCTCTTGAAAAGGAGCAGTGCTCAGACTTGAGGCCAATATATGTCAAAGTGCTGCAAGAGACCTTTGAATATGTCAAAGTGGTCATAAGAACCTTTCTGATGAACACACATGTTGCTTGTGTGTTGCCTGTAAATCCAATATTGTGTTTCCTGTAGCCTCTTTATTGATCTCTCATCCAGTGACAACGTCTACTACTTCTAGGCCTAATCCCCCGCGTCACAATGACAACCAGCTTCTCACGTTTCCTTCAGGGGAGAGCAGAGATTCAGACAGAAAACAGCCCTGCGTTAAACCAGGGCACAGGGCTGCGTTGCCTTCAGGTGCCAGTGAGACAATGAAATACGATCCAGGAAGTTCAGCTGGAGTAACAGATTAAAGGCTTAGCAGACGCCTACTCGTTTCTGACAGCATTTAGACTAAACAATAGATTGAGAATTGTTGATTTTCATGAACTGATAATGAAAAAATATTGTTAGTTGCAACCTTAATGTTGTTGATCATATGGCCGATTAGTTCGGTTTCAAAATAAGAGGCTTTGATACTAACACAAATGTGACAGCTGGAGGCACAAAATGATATGAGATTGTGGTACTTAAAGCTGCAGTCGGTAGAAATGGAGCAAATATGATTAAAAAGAGTTATTTTCTATAAAATCGTGTGCCTCTGTGTCCTCCGGTGCTCCTAATGGTATCTGTTAGATTTCACAGACCGGAGGAAAACAACCAATCAGACCTGAGCTGGAGCTTGACGTCTCTCTGAGCAGCTGTCAATCACTCACAAACTCCGATCAAACGGTCAAACTAGGCAGCGTTGATCAAATATGAATCAATATTCTGTTACTGTAATGCCTATTTCTCACCTCAAATGTTTTCAGAAACATCTTGTAGTGTACTGTTTAGCTGTAAAATTAGAAAGTTTGTGACCCCGCAGCCATGTTGAGATCAGCTGAGAAAATACCAAGCACCGCCCACCAGCCGGAGCACAGCCAATAGGAGCGCTCTCTTTCTTTCTCTGAAATGACCTGTGATTGGCCAAAGTTTTCCGTCACAGGCTAGATTTTATAAAGCCTGAAAACAGAGCTATGAGGAGGTGCAGAAGTCTAGTTTTCTCCCACAACACTTGAATTACAATGTGCTGAAAGGTTATTATGGGAATTTTGCCCAATGATGCCAAAGATATACTGCCTACTGCAGCTTTAAGATGAAACTGTTGTTGAATTAATTCTGTCGTCTATCAAAATGATATTGCTTATCTTATAGATTGCTGCGGGGATGACATATTTGTGAAGGCCAACTAGGAAGTTAGCATCTCCCTGGTTCCTCGAGAGGATTTTGGATTATTGCAGAAGATAAGCTCTGTGGCTAAAAATTGTTTATGACAATTGCACATTTTGTTCAGCAAGCTAATCTTCACAAATTAACACCACTTTTATGATTTTTTGAAGCGTAAATGCAATCACCAGCAGTAAAAAGCAAACGTTAGGCTATAAATTAACTACACCACGGTCGCATGAGCGCAAGTATATACAACGAGGCTGTGAAGGCGGACGTGTCGGCGTGATGGCGTTTAGTAGTCTCATTTTGTTAGCAACCAGACGTATATAAAAGCTTCAAAATTTACGAGTGGGGTATTTATTGATGTATTTTATATCGTAGAACAAAACTTTAAAATCTCTTCAGCTTGTGTTAACCACAGACCTTATTTTAGCTATAAAAAAAAATTCAAAAAACCCATTGATTTCGGCTTGATGGATTGATGCTAACTCATTTCTGGGTTTTAGGACTCATTCCTGCAGCACGCTAGTGAGCTACTGAATAAGACATTTAATGATGTTTTTATATATATTGCCACTGTTGTTTAGAAACCTCATACTTCCTGAAAGTTCCCATATAGCTTTGTGTAGAAAAGGATAAAGGTCAAATCAGACACAATTTAACTAGCTCGCTGATCTGCCACCTGCCTGTCATTACACCTGGCTTTCAGTCTAAATCTGCTAGTACAGCCTTTGTCCATCAGTGGTGTCAGTTGCGGCTCACGTGCTACAATAGCATGTGGGTTACAGTATGCAAAGCCTTCCTCATTTCTCCATCTATCCTCTCCCTCCCTCCTCCCTCCCTCCCTCCCTCCCTCCCTCTCTCGCAGCCACCTGGCCCTTCCTCTGAGCCTGCTGGCTGACCAGATGCACCCTGAATACAGCAGGCCTGCAAGGAGAGAGGAGGGGAGATATAGAGGTTATTATGGGTGAGATTATTCATCTAGCTTTTGACAACCCACGTAGAAGTATAGTAACCCACAATAAGCCTTTTTTTGTGATTGCTTAGAAACAATTAGATATCACTATTAGTGTGGGTTTTTACCAGTGTTCCTTGAGGGCAGAACAAAACAGGATTAAGTTATTCAGGGGCAAAGAGAAGGGGGCAGCACCTTCTCCTTAATGAACTGTTTGTGTTTATCCGACAGCATTCGCTTGTTTGTTTTGCGCAGCCAAGTGCCTGTGGATTCTCACACGTTGATCATGTTCACTCAATTGTCGCTTGTCTAATTAAAAACAGATTAATGCCTTATTTACCACCGGGCTTAGCACCGCCGTCAACTGCACTGTCTAGAAGTAAACTGCACGGTGGTGGAGGAGGAGGAGGAGTGAATAAAGCATGCAGGCTGCAGGCTCCATTATCTTAACCTGCATTGTGTCTGCGGCGGCACTTGGTGCGCGAGGGCCAAGGCGTAAATCAGACAGTGATTTAAGTTTAACTCAGTGAAGATGGAGAGACAGAGAGGATGAGAGAGAGCAGAAGAGGAGGGTAGAATAACTCATTCATGCTCCTCAAGTGTCCCCCCCACTCAACCACCCCGATGGGGCTGGTTGGCGAGGCAGCGCCGCATTAAGGAGCTGAGACAAAAGAGGGCATCAATGGAAGAGCCTGGAAGGAGGGGGGTAGTTAGTATAAAAACATTTTAAAGGGAGATCCCCTCTTCTGTTGAAGGGGTAGAGGAGGGGGGGGTTGGATGGAGTTGGACCCCCTCCCTCACACACACATGCAGATGCAAGCTCACACACTTTTTGTCTCTCTTGGCACGGCCCCTTGTTTAGCCTTTAGGTGCCAAAGCAATTAGTTATGTTAATTGCAGGGGCCATTGCCGGTGAATGCAGGTTGAATAGAGCCAGTCAGCAGTGGATGATTGGCCGGGATCCATGGTGTGGAGGGGGTGAGGGGATAGAGGGGGCGGGAGTTGTGACATCACAGGGGGAGAGGAGAGTGTGTGGGAAAACAGGGGAGGAGCTAGAGCCGAAAGAGAGAGACTGAGAGGGGTGAGAGGCTCAGAGCTTGAGAGAGAGAGCGCAAGAGAGGAAGCAAATCCAATGAGAGAAAGAAAGAGAGTTAAAGAGCAATACATACAGCATCGGAGGGAGATTGAGGGAGTGAGATAGAGAGAGCTTCACATGAGAGAGACAACAAAGACAGAAAGAAAAGTCAGCTAGAGAGAGAGAGAGAGAGATTGTGTGTAGTAGTGCAGCGCTGCGCTGGTCTACTCGGTTATCTGTCTCCATCTGGGTGCCATCTGTGTCTCTGGCTCTGGCCTTCGCCACACTGGAGCTCACATATGTGGGAATGCAAACACATGCCTGACATATGAAGGCGTGGAGTCACAGAAGAAGAGACAAAAAGGAAAAGGATAAGAAAGCGAAAAACCCCCGGCCGACAAAGCTGACTTTCTCTAAAAAGGACTGAAGAGTGGACTCTACTAGAGTGGAGGTAGGAGAGGATTGTGGGGGAACATGGAATTTGTATTTTTTTTTACTGTGTGTTTTCAGTGAATTTATCTGTATTTTGAGTGACTGCTTTTGCAAATGGTGAATTTGTGTTTGTGTGTGTGTGTGTGTGTGTGTGTGTGTGTGCCATCCTAATTCCCAGAGCTGTTCTGTACTGCTGTACAGATGGTGCCTCATCCTTTTCCTCTTATCTCTTCATCCTTATCTTCTGAGGTAGGAGGGATGAATTTGTCTGCCTGTAGCCAGTGTACAAAAAAAACGTCTGTTGCCATATGGACAAAATACTGATTGCTTATAGGTCTATATAAGAAGTTTATATGGTCAATTTTCTTGAGATGTTGTTTAGAGTTTTGAGGAATGATTTCTCTGGGGAATTGCTATATATGTAGTCAAAAATGTTTCCTTTCCTTTTTTTCCTGTTTCTCTCACGCCATATAGCCACTTTTGGCAACTTTAACTATTTGGCATCATGTGGTAACATCTGTAGCAGTATAGCAGATTTTTTTGAAAAAAGATGCTGTTGCAATCTGACATCTGAGGTTCAAAATCAGATACATTCCTACTTAAAGCAGCCAAAACATTGAGCCTTCTGTTGCTTCTTTATTTTTCATCTTGCCCCTAATCCCTCCTCTTCATTTGCTTTCAAACAGAGGGCAAACAGAGGAAAAGTCTAATCCACCTGGAATGATAATGAAATAACAGACTCTCCCATATACTTGTGTGTAAACATCAAAAAACTGCCTCCTCAAACTGGATAAATAAACCCCAGCAGTGTGATTGGCTCCATGTGTGAAAAAGGGGGGGCTTATCTTAGCTCAGCTGTCATTTACTCCGGTAGTAATCAGTTTTTCCACATGGCAAGCAGAGCAGAAGAAAATAGGTAAAAGAAGACTTGGTGCATCTGCTGTACAGTGTCCCAGACATATGGGGAAAGAGGAGGGGAACTGCTGTGTCTGTCTTTCATGCTGTGCCTACATGTTACACAACGCAGACAGGAATCAGTGGGAATGTGGATCCCCGGCAGAGTGCAAATGTCACATTGTTGCACTATGGATATTAGGAACTTGCCATTTTTTTTCCACCCATCTACAGTAGCCTACCTTGCAGGATAAATGTGTTTGTGTATTTGTGGGAGAAGAGCCAGAGAGACCTGGCTAATGTTAGGCCAGGCCAGACCAGTCCATCAGGGAGATAGGAGCGACTAACTGTCGGCTGCACAGTCTCAAACCAGAGACCCCTGTCTGGTCTGCTGGACTCTGTCACCCTCTTGACAGCAGGCGCTGTTCTGCATCTGTGTGTGTTTGCACAAAGAGCAATTATTATTTTAAAATTTCATTTTGCCTCTACTCACTCCTGTCGAGCAGTTACTGTTTCTGTCACAGATTCGTGTGGCTTTTGAAAATTTTTTATCGCGTGCTCGATATGTACGAGGTTGAGTCTATAAGGAAGCGTGTATATATGTGTGCATGACATGTGTGCACCAGGTGTCCCGTAGACATTGTGTCTGCTGAAGTACAAGGTTGCTTGTCTTATAACTCTTTTTTTTTGACCTCCCTCCCAGCTGTGAGTTTATCTACTCAAAGTGTAGTAATAAATGGAGAAACGGACCACCGTGACCCCTTCGCTCGCCATGCTATTATCTGAAGAATTCATACACAGAATACCCCCCTTTTCTCACATGCACGTACACACAGAATAGAGCAGCTGCTTCAAGGAGTTTGATGCAGGAAGTGCTCTATTAGTTCCAGTGGCGAGGACTGTGATATCTGGCCCCGGGGGTTCAATGAGAGGTTGTGTGTTTGAATGTGTGCGCTCGCTTATGTGTGTGTGTGTGTGTGTGGACATGAAAAGGTTGGGTCATTTACTCAACAGAAACAGCTCAGTCACTACAAGTAGCGCAATGAAAGATTGTTTCATCACGGGAACGTCTCCTGACAGTATAAATGGCTCTGTGTGTGTGTGTGTTAGCGAGTGTGCAGACACGTATCTGTGTCAATGAGCATCTAACCACCTGCGCTCGCTTTTTGGCAACCCCATTGACATTGTATGGGAGCCCCTCTCCTTGTGCTAAGTGCATGAGTCAGGGGTCTAGTGACCCTTCGCAGGCGTGAGAGACCTCGCTCAGTGACCCAAGACAAGAGCTCTATTTAGTGGGCTGGTGTGGTCTGAGAGGGAAGAGCGTCGGCACATGCTTAAAAGTCTCTGAAGTGACCTCAATTGAATTCTTCAAACAAATCAATTGAATGTCTGAACTGAATTGAATAGTCTGCGTAAATACAAGAATAATACATCAGATAAAATGTAATTAGTACAGAAATTGGTATCTGTGATAAAGTACTGAGGAGCTTTTCGTAAGTGCAAAAAAGATGGGAAATTTTTAAAAAGTTTAAAGGTGCAGCGTGTAGGATTTGGTGGCATCTAGTGGTGTGGTTGCAGATTGCAACCAACTGAGTACCCCTCAGAGGCCTCGAGGCCACCCTTACCATAATAACATTACTTTTGGAGCAATGGAAGGAAGTCAGATGGCGGCTGGCGGTACCACGATTTTGCACTTTGTGGCTCACGTTACCGCAGTTTCACAAGCATGTCAGAGAACTACAGTGGCCTTCGGGCAACGTAAAATCGTGAAAGGCTCTCTCTAGAGCCAGTGTTTGGTTTGTCCGTTCTGGTCTACTACTGTAGAAACATGGCGGAGCAACATGGTGGACTCTGTGAAGAGGACCTGCTCCATATGTAGATATGAAGGGCTCATTCTAAGCTAACAGAAACACAACAATCCCTATTTTCAGGTGATTATACACTAAGAAAACATAGTTACGGATATTGTAGTCCAAAGTTATCTAACCAAAACCCAGCTGCTGACATGTTAGCCAACAGTGGCCTACTTGCTCATCCAGCAGACACAGATCAACATGAAAATCCCACTGGTTGTTGTTTTTTTGTGTCTTTCTACAAAATGTTAGCATTTTAGCTATATCATTTAGTCCACAGATTTCAGAGAAACATCTGTGTACTTAGCTTGCGAGCTACTTCAACTTTCTTCAATTATTGGTAGCATACATACTTGGTTTGTCGGAGCTTGTTGGCTCAAAATGGCTGCTTTCACTTCTGTGTTGAGATGTAACTTGCGGTTTACGCAGAGGTATAGATTGTGTGCTCAGCAGCAATAGCTACTCTTTGACATCAGTCATTTGACTGTTAATATCCCAAATATTATGTAAGGATGCCGTTAAGCAAATTTCTTTCCAATATTTAACCAAGGAGGTGCAGATAAACAGAAGGAACATTGTCGTTTTCTGAGCCTCGCAACAGGATGCGTTTAAACTTGTGTGACTTTCCCTGGAAAGACAGCTTTACTTTTCCAATGTAAAACCCAAAAGGCAAAGGAGTTGATACACAAGAGGACGTGCAAGAGCAAAAAAATAAATTATATGTGCTTATGTTGTTAGGTGCGTGGGTGGACAAGAAATGGGTGGTGCAGCCTCTCTCTATGATTTGTCTGTCATAGTCATTATTTTCTCTCTCTTCCTTTCCCTCTTTCTCCTTCATGGAAAGTGTGGACACAAATGGGTGTATTTATTTTAAAATAAAACTGTTATAATTTGCTTGGCTGAGACAAAAAAACTTAAAAGGACAGACATTGACTCTATGTAGTAGACAAGTTTATGGAAGAACAATAATCCCTACTTCACTATCAAGAAGACTATTATTAGTTATCAAGGCCTACTACAAAAAAATACAGTGTTCTTAAACATATGCACGCTCAAACCCATACAATATGCACACCCAATGATAACACTCTTCTGCCCACACATTCACAAACTCATCCTCCGCAGCTCTCTCTGTCCCATATCCTCATTGTTTTTGAGCACAGCTGGCCTCTTTGTTTTACTTATCTGTCTCTCTCAGCGGTTGCTGAGCGCTGGCTCTTTCATACAGCTGGGCTAAAGCTTACACACAGACTCTATGGACCGTATACCTACTGCTCAGCTCTGATTCACTGCATCCCGAAACCTGAGGGGAGACAGATTAGTCAACTGTATAGAATTGTTTGTAGGTTTTTCATGAGCTTTGCTTACAGTATGTGCTCAGTGTGCCTCACTTTACATGTCTGACATCAAAATTCAAGAAATGCCAACATCGCACACCCTGATATACCTTGTGACATGACAGAAAACATCAATCAGTGCATGGCAAAATACTGTTTTGAAAGGGAAGATCTCCAAAACAACTTGTGAACAACATCCATCAACCGTCACATTTCCTGTCAAGTAACTTTGACCTTCTACCTACATCTTCATTGTAAGTCTCTCTGGATAAATGTCAGTGGAATGCCTAAAATGTCAAATTAAAGGTCTTGAGGTGAACCTAAACTTGAAACCTACTGAGTCATTGCACCAGCGCTCTCCGTCTGGATCAGGCCAGGCTGTGTAAATGTCTTCCGCATGGCCCCGTGGTGATAGCAACATCTGGTTGGACCCGAGCCCAGGCCATTTGGCTGCCGAGGCCTCTGACACCTGGTCTGAAACAGGCCGGTCTTAATGCGTGCTTTGTTTTCTCATGTCCAGAGCTCGTATTTTGTTTTATGGACTACCGTAACTTACTAGTTCAGAGTGTGCGTCTGCATATTATGTACGTCTACCAAAGTGCGGAACTGAGGAAGAACAGTGTTTTGCCTGTCTGCAGGTTAAGTTGATTGTCTGGGTTTATAATATATTATATATATAGATGGCTACCTGGTCTTAAATCCTCCAGACACACATGATGATATACATCTTCGGGAAGCTCTAAAAGTCTTTTCGGACATCACGTCGTTTTGTTTCACCCTGGGAAAAAAAGAAGATAACACAACTTCATTTTAATAGCATTCATGCTTCCATATACTGTAGCTGATTGTTTTTCTCTTTTTGCAGTCTTGGGTTTTAAAGACTCTCCAGGCTCACGGTGATTGATGGGCAGGCTAACCAATTAGTTACGGAGAGGTGAGAAGGGTTGTAACCAGATAGGCAGATAATCTACTGGCCCTCGGAGAAGGGAAGCTGGTGTGAGAGATGTCCTGCGTATGTGTGTCGCAGCTTTTGCGCTTCCAGGTCATGATTGACAGATTGGAATTGTTCTTGTTTTGTCACAGTTGCGTGGGTGTGTGTACACGTGCCCTCAGGCTGGCCATTTCAAAGGTGGTGTGTGTGTGTGTGTGTGTGTGTTACTTAAGTCTCCTCTAAGCCGATGACAAACCCAACACCTGGTGAACGGGGCCAACACACACACACACACACACACACACACACACACACACACATGATGACACACATCCACTTCCAGCTCTATCCCCCGTGGCTCAGCTGTGTGTGACGCAGGCGCCCGTCTGTGTTTAAAGTTTGTGTCACTCTGAATAACACACATTTGACCCAGTGATGGAGGAGCTTATAACAGAGGCCGAATGCGACTACGAGAGTGTGAGTCTGTGTCAAACACATACAATTTGACTACATTTACTCTACATAATATGGGCCTTCTTGGCTGCCTGTAATTTTATTCTGGGACATAGACAGGATCTAGAAGTAATAATAACAGTAATAGAGATGAGAACTGCTGTTGATTTGCCATCAGTTTTCTTCCTTTAATCCGTTAATTTATTAAAAACCGTAGTCAACAAACTAGCGAGTGACGTCACGATGACTACGTCCACTTCTTATATAAGATAAGGACAAGGGAGTGTGATATTTAACACTATAGGTTTGTGTTATGGTTACAGTTCTTCATCAAAGAACCAGATATATTTGAATCCAGTTGCTCTTGCTGATACGGTGTGAAGAAGTTCCCGACTCTAAAATGAAATATCTTTTTACTGTAACGTTTTGGAGTGTAAAGTCACTAACTTAAAATCCCATCCAGTATATTCTCCCAGCGGTCTGACCTCATGTACACGTGGACGCTGACAGTACTCGCTGTCCGTTCTCGCTGTCCGGCCTCTGCCAAACCTCCTCTGCTTCCAGCATCACATCACATAACTTTGCTTCTTTTACGGCTCATTCTTAGCTTTTATGGAAGACGTCTGTCTGCCTTGCCGTCCCCTCTTTTTTCGTTTTTCTCCTTAGCTCTAGTGCCACTAAGTACATTTCCATCCCCGGGTCCCTTTTTTTTTTCACCATGTGGCATATGCTGGATTACAGCAGTGTTATTGTACTTATCTCACTGAGTGACAAAGTCATTCCAGGGCTTCTCTCGCCGCCACGGGTGAAATGTGACTTCAGGAACACATCTGTGCCTCTTCACACGTGTGCATGAAAGTCATTTCTCTTTTTAATTCCTCCAAAGGTATCCCTTCTATGTATACATCTTTTTCTTGCTCCCCCCCTTACTAACATTGCTACCTCCCCATCTCTCCCACCCTCCCTAGCAGAGCGAGGAGCCGAGTGTTGACATTGGGTTTTGTCCAAATATGTAGTCTACGGGGCTGGAAGGTGGTAATGAAAGCCAAGAAAAACAGCCCGGCTCTGAGTCCTGACAACCAGGCTTGTCTTTCTGATGAAACCAAATGAAAACAGTATTTTCTGTCCTTGTTATTCCCTCCCTCCCATCCTCCTCCTCTCCCTACGTGCATCCCTCCTTCTCCACCCCTGGCGCCTCCAATTTGCAGACTAATTTCTTATTAAAGCCAGCGCTTGTTTAACACTCTCGCGCGGTCAGTAAAAGTGTTACTGTGATAGGAAACTTTTAACTTCAGTAGGGGATTTAATAAGGAACTTAATTTGAAAATAATGCAAGTATGGATGTAGTTCTTAAATGACCCGTATAAGCGTAGATTTGTAACGTAGCGCGTCGTAAACCAGAATGTTGTAAAAAGTATCTGGTGAGCGCTTAACGTGGAAGTGAGACAACTGTATCGTGGCAACAGTTGAGGGGGTGTCAGTCCCAAGAGAGCAATAGTATGAATTAAGTTAATTGAAATAAGCAGAGGGGACACGTGTCTCCTGATTTTCAGACATCTGACACCACACACACCGGAAAAAACCCTCTAAATACTGAAGTCCTTGAACCTGTCGTTTTGCTATGAGGTTATAACGACAACCTGACACAGAGAGGCACCACGCACTGTCGACTTATCTGCTTTTATAAGTGGACGTCTGAGTGTTGGTGCATGCGCCCTTGTCTTTGCAGTGTGTGCATGTGTGTGTGTGTGTGTGTGGGTGGAGGTCAGGAGGGAGAGAGCAGGATAGAGGAACAGATGTGTGCTGTATTGTGGTGGTGTGCGTGGACGGACGGGGACCAGGTGCAGCCTTTGTCTCCCCGGCATTTAAGTCCACTCGCTTGCATTCAGCCGCCTCGTGCCTCCCCACCCCTCCCCTCCACGTCCTCCTCCTCCACTCCTTGGAGGGACAGCAGAAATGTGTGTGTATGTGTGTGCGTGGAGGAGGAGGGGCTGCCTTGGCTTAGCGGAGGGGGCTCCAGCAGTCCCTTCTGCAACCCCCCTCCTCCTCCCTCACAGGTGACTGTTGGAGGTCCCAGCTGGCCAGCTCTTGGCCGATTAGATCCATATGGTACAGGAGGAGGAGGAGGAGGAGAGAGAAGTGCCCATCAGTTGCATGGGTGCTAAGGGAGCTGTTAGCTTCGTCCCTTTTTTGCCCTGAGCTTTCAGACAATTCCTCTTTTTTTCACTTTTTTTCCTTTCCTTGTAGGCTATGTCTCACCATATTTTTTTTCTGTTTACTCTGGGGTTTGTTTTAATATTATTCCCCCTAGATCATTTTCATATCTATTGCTGTTGGTCTACGCTCTGCTGTTTTAGTTGAGATTTTGTTTTCATTGCTGATAATGTGTTCAAAGTCCGGGATTATGTTTTTGTTTGTTTTAAATGGTGCAATCGTGGAGTTAGTAGTCAGGATAATGATTTTATACATCCAAGGAATACACCAACATTTTCTTTTGATGCTTGCTGTTTCTTAGAGAGTTAGAAAGTTAAGTTTAATTTCTGTGCACTGATGGTCCGGTACATGTTGAGCCTATAGCTTGACATAAAGAGTAGAATTGGATGGAGAAAGCTAACCACCTCCCAAAAAAGATGAAAAGATAATCCTAAAGCAATGCTAAATCTCCCTTATTTGCATGTGAAGGCTTGTTAGCTCTCAAGCTATAGCCACCCATGGTGTTGTTCAGTGAGGACATTACTTCTGAGTTGCTGCGTTGTTGTCATAGATATCCCCCGGTTTGTGTACTGCCGTTTTGAAGCCTTGAGTGCCACATTTTGGCAGTCCCCATCTTGGTTATGTGCAACCAGAAGTGACACATGACGGTGGAGTTAAGTACAACCTAACGCTGAATAAGACATTTTTAGACAACCAAAAAAGTTCTCATTAATCATGCTGTATTGAAGAAGACTTGAAACTAGTGATTGAGACCATAAACTCATGTTGACAATATTTACTGAGGTAATAAGTCAAGTGAGAAGTAGGCTCATTTTCTCATAGACTTCTATACAATCAGACTTCTTTTTGCAACCAGAGGAGTCGCCCCCTGATGGCTATTAGAAAGAATGCAAGTTTAAGGCACTTTTGCGTTGGCTTCACTTTTCAGACCCCGAGGTTGCCCATTGGTTGTTGTTGTTGGTTAGAAAGCTACAGTGCATATAGGCTAACTCACTAAACCCTTGTGTTTTCTTTTCTTTTATTATACATTTAACCCACAACACGTATTTATGAGAGCTTTAATTTGGTGTAAGGCATTTTTTTATCTTCTCATCTAACTCCTGGTAAGAAAACATTCATCAGTATTCCTTTTACAAGCTGTTTTAAGGTTTGATTCGGTTAGCTGTGGGTGTCTGTGGGTGTTAACACATCTTCATGGCCCGCATAGTTGTAGCATTGCACATGCTCTGAATTGTCTTTTCGCTCCATGATAAATTAGTCAGGCCTGTGTTACATCTTCTCTCACCTCCTCTACAATGACAGGAGAGAGATAGCAGCCCGGCACACGATCCTACATCACCACACACCCTTCCACACGCACACACACACACACACACACTCCTCGTGACTCACAGCCGCTGCCAGAGAGTTTAAACTTCAGAGTTAAACCATGAGCTTAATACACCCTAACACCGAACACATTTATTTATACATCGCATCAGGTGTAATTGATTTGTAGTGACTCAGAGTAGGTTATCCATCCTCACTTCACGCAAAGAGGTAACAAATGTTCTTGGCACTTTATTTGTGCTATTGTTTCTGATTTCATTATTTAATGGATTGCCTTCAGTCACAGTAGTGGCTCAGTGGGAATAGCCCTCTTCTCTCTGTCTCTTTCTGAGCCTCATTCTGAATCATCACCTGCAGAGGCAGAGGCAATTAAAGCCGATTGAATGTTTTAATGCAGACGAGCGTCACCTGAAGCTGAACAAACAAGGAACACCTGGCTAGCAACGACAGCCATCACCACAGATGCTTTTCCATCCGTGCAATAACAACTGTTGTAGGAAGCGAATAAGTAAGCTTGAGTAACTGACAAGATTATACAACGTTATATATATGTATATCATCTGTTTGAGAAGAGATGAGAGAAGACAATAGAAGAACAACAGCACAGAACGGTGAGCAGAATTAGAATTATTTATTTTTTATTTAAAAGAGAGTGAATGAACTCTTCTGGTTTCCAGCTTTATATTGCATTATTAGTCTGCTCACAGTGTTATACCCTCACAAAGTGCTGTCTGTGCATCACGTCGTTTCCATGTAATCCTGTTGATGTGCAGCGAGGAGCCTTTGTTCCATTAGAGCAAAGATGACAGGTGGCATTTAGACCAGACAAACACCCCACATCCTCCTCTAAGCCAACAGTCACCTGAGTTAACATTAGACCACTTTGTACACTTATAATGTGTGTATGTGTGTTTTGTGGCGGCCGTAACAGCTGCCTCCCCTGACTATATACGACGGACTCAGGTGCTCCCGAGCCAGATGAAGTCATCCAGCTATGTACGCTGTCTAATTGACAAGCAGAGGCAATTCTCTATGGGCTGTCAGCACTACATGCACGCACACCTGATGTCTCCTGTTTTTGGTCCCATTACCTCTGGCGTGGCTAACGTCACACACACCGCGGCCACGTCTTAAGATTGCACAAGCGCAGCTGTAACCTAATTTCTCAGTTCAACGGTGAAACGGGATGCACAATGAGACACATGTACGATTATATTTGAACAAGGGCCGTCAAAGTTAACGCAATAGTGACGTGTTAACGCAAATTTGTTTTAACGCCACTAATTTCTTTTACACATTTTGCAATTTTTAAGTTGTAGCGGGCTCTGTTTAAAGTAGAGTAGAGATGGTGGCATCATATGAAACTAGAAAACCTAAGAGTCCATTGGTACCAACCATGTCATACTAACTTGTCGTGAAGCAGGTTAAATAACGCTCCAAACTTATGCAAAAGTTTGGCGAAGAAAAACTGGCATTGCCATTTTCAAAGGGGTCCCTTGACCTCTGACCTCCAGACATGTGAATGTAAATGGGTTCTATGGGTACCCACGAGTCTCCACTTTATGGACACTTTATGATAATCACATGCAGTTTGGGGCAAGTCATAGTCAAGTCAGCACACTGACACACTGACAGCTGTTGTTGCCTGTTGGGCTGCAGTTTGCCATGTTATGATTTAAGCATATTTTTTATGCTAAATGCAGTACCTGTGAGGGTTTCTGGACAATATTTGTCATTGTTTTGTGTTGTTAATTGATTTTCAATAATAAATATATACATACATTTGCATTAAGCAGCATATTTGCCCACTCCCATGTTGATAAGAGTATTAAATACTTGACAAATCTCCCTTTGAGGTACATTTTGAACAGATAACAAAATGTGGGATTAATCCTGATTAGCTATGGACAATCACACGATTGATCGCAAATCAATATTTTAATCAATTGACAGCCCTAGTTTGTATTCATGTTTACGTCCTATGGCATCATGTGGACCTGTCTGTCAAAACACAATAGGCCTACAGGAAAGCTTTACAAGGATGACACACAACTACCGTTCACTGCCACTGTCAACTTGTGAATACATCTCCATGCAGCACTACTGTATAGCACAAGCCAAATGCTCAGCTCACTTGTGTATATATGAAGTTGTTTACATGGTAACAGTCTTGACACTAAGGCCATATGCCCCGTCGATTCTGTTATTGAGATGTCAGTCTAATTTCCTGGCCATACGGACGGAGTGTGCAGAGCTTTGGAGCCGGTGTGTGTGCGTGCTGCAGGCTGCTTCCTGCGGTGCACTGGCAGAGCAGCGTGTGTGTGTGTGTTTGTGCGGTGGTGGGTACACGATAGTCCAAATGTCTGCGTAGATCCCTCCTTCCTGCCCCCCTATGTTGGTGAACAGGTGGAGCGATGGCAGGCAGGCCACGGGGCTGAGAAAGAGGAGAGTGGGTGTATAGAGGACTGCAAAACAGAAGGAAAAACAGTCAACGCTGTATAATGAGTTGCAGGCATGACAGATGAGTTGCATAGGGCAGATTGAGAAAGTGTGCAGAGAGATTGACTCAAGGAAAGGCAAGCAGGGCTGTTGTCAAAGTTTCTTTTTTATGTGTGCATGCTTCTATATGCACTTTTTGTTATTTTTTCTGAATTCTTAACACATTGATTTCTGTATGTTTTTACATATTTCACAAAATCAAAAATGCTTTTTATTTATTCAACGGGTATAATTCCCCCTTTAGAGTTCTCATGAGTTACCTACTGACGGCTTAAACTCTCCAACTCAAAGCCTTTATAAACTGGGACCCTGTGGCTGAAGGCCACGCAGAGTTCATAGCTGTGAAAAAGATATAATGGGTGCCATTGAAGCCAAAGCCCTAAAACCATGAAACCACATTTAAAAAGCTGCTCTCTGCTGACCCATGACCCGCGAGACCAATGCTTGTCTATTAATCGTCCATTCTTGGAGCGGTTAGAAAAGTCTGATCCACTCCTAAATGGAGACGGGACCCCGGCCTTCACGGATCTCCAGGAGACAAAGACGCCTTCTGATCCCGCCGCCACACCCCCCGTTTTCACTCTCTCCGCACCCCTTATCTGGTGGTCTCATTCAGCGGCAATAGCATATTGAGAAGTTGCGTTTAACATTCAAAAGCTCTGCCGATCTTGTTAGTAAAGCGTGAAATAACCCCGTCCCTTTCTCTCCCTGTCTCCCCCCCCGTTTGCTGGGGAGCTCAATGAGGGGGCATTCTTCTCCCACACAATAGGCTTCTTCAGCATTTCTTCTGTTATTGATCTGAATAGTTGGGAGTGAGGGGCTAAACTTTAGACATCTGGCTCTTTGATGGAGGGGGTGCAGGGTGGTTGATGCCCTGGCAGTATGTGTTGTGTGATGTGAAGTGGGTTGGTGGTGGGGGGGGAGGTGATGGGCATTTTTGTTTTCTTTTGTGGCTATAGACCTGAAGCTTTTTGCATTGATTTAAACTACGGAAGGTTAAAGCGGCCTTTTTATTTGCTTGTTTATCCGTCAAGTGGACGCTTTAGTGAGTTAAAGTCCTTAATTTTTCTTTTTGTAGTTTTCAATATCTTTTTAAACGTATTTTGTACATTGGTGTGTGTGTGTGTTGTGTGTGTGTGTGTGCTGTTCATCTAATATAGAGGGAATGATACAATGTAACAACATGTTTAAAAGCTTTCTGGTTTTTGACCTACAGCTGACCTCTCTCTCTCCTCTCCTCTCTCCTTCCTCTGCAGACAGTAGAGAGAAGAAGAGCCCTGCCATGCCCGGTTCTCCTGTGGATGCTAAGACTCATTCCAGATCAGCCCCCAGCAGCAGCGCCAGCTCCACCATGCCACCCCTGCCCTCCGTCAACCCCAGCGGCCCTCGCCCGGCCTCCTTCTCCACCACAGCATGTAAGGATCGTTCTTGTGCAGAGCAAACCTGTGATGTTTACTTGTCGTTTCCACCCTCATAAATTCATAAATTGAATTGGTAATGGCATCCTTAAAGCGCATCATCTTAATTTCTCCCCTTTCCCCTTTACCTCCCCAGTGACCAACGGGAATCACCATTCCCCACCGACCCTGAACGCAGTGCCGTCTCCGCCGCAGCGCTACAGCAACGGGCCGTCCTCCTCCTCTTCCTCGTCGCTGGCGAACCAGCAGCTGCCGGCCACCTGTGGGGCTCGCCAGCTGAGCAAGCTGAAGCGTTTCCTGACCACGCTGCAGCAGTTTGGCAACGACATCTCTCCCGAGATCGGAGACAGCGTCCGAAGCCTGGTCCTGGCCCTCGTGGTAAGATTACTTCTTGTATCTTGTATATTTCCGTCTTCTCTTCATGACTTAGAGTGACTTGGTTTCTTGAACGTCACTTTCCTCCTGTCTCCCCAGAATTCGACAGTTACCATCGAGGAGTTCCATTCGCGGCTTCAGGAGGCCACCAACTTCCCCTTACGGCCCTTTGTTATTCCTTTTCTCAAGGTAAACACATCTCCAACATCCCCTTCCATCTACCCGTATTTGCTTTGCATTATTCCGTTGGTCTACTTCCTTTTTTTTCTTTGCAGCAGTATTTTTCTTCCCCCTCTCAGTTTAAGTTTTAAACCTTCCACTCTCAGAGTCATCTATCCCTGCTGAAAGAATCACCCTCCTTTCTCCTGGCTTGTCAACCACATTATTAATCGCAGAATAAAAAGTGATAAAGAGAAGGTCCTTGACATCACCCTCATTCAAGGATGATCTGAATAATCTATGGCCCTATCACATAAAGAACATGTGCGTCGTGATTGAAGAGTAATATATTCGTGACACGTTGTCTCCAGCATACAATGCTGTGGTCTATAAATAGGCATCTGTGCAGTGTTTTCTAATTGAATAAACAGCTTCAGTTCAAAGTGACTATCGAGATTTGCGTGTTGACTTGACAAGCAACAGATGAGCGTGCGTGTTAAACAGCCTCTCGAGCCCCTTTGTAACCAGCGAGAGTATACTTTTTAAGAGCTCCCCTCGGTAAAGCGGCCCGTAAATCTTCAGTCGGTTGTACCGCTGTAACTTTCAAGCGTCCGAAATCCGCTCTCTTTTTCTGCACTTACCTCTTACTCACCTTTGGAGCCCCTCCATCTGTCTGCCCGAGAGCGCCGAGACAAGAAACCTCTGTTCCCCTCCTTTTACTAATTTATTACAAGGGGGGTAGGGTCCCCACGACTTGATTCCAACTCCTTGAGAGTCTTAAGAAAGAGAGAGAGAGGGGGAGAAATAGACAGATGGGACGAAGTCAGGGGGTGAGGAAGTGGAAAAGAGAGAGAGAGAGAGAGGAGAGAGGGAAACTCGGAAGTGTGAAACATGCCTATAAAGTGTTCCCTTCCCTTTTTATGGGCGTCAGCGTGCCATATGGAGCCGCTGTCCCGTTAAAAAAGCATTCAGCTGCCAAGGCGCCGCCGATCCAGCATCCGCCCCGCTGAACCCCAGAGAGCCCTCTGCTCAACTGACACACAGCACATGTGTCCGCTAGCTGGGGGCCCCCAGGGAAGGAAGGGAGGCAGAGGAGCATGGGAGACCGACGAGAGCACAGAGGGGGGTGGTACAGAGATAAAGCAGAGGTATCAGCATCTTTGTGTGACGGAAGGTGCACCGATGAGGGAGAGATGCTGTGAGACGGTAAAAGGTCAGATTAGGTAGGAGAAGAAAGGTTTACAGAATCTGCTAGGTAACGGCTACAAAAGCAAAGGGTCACGAAATGAGAACGGCATGGTTGTTTAGTTGGTTGCTCAAGAAGAGGGAGAACGAGGGGAGCGAGGAAGCGGCGTAATTGCAAACACACCGGAGTCTGTTCCTAATTAGGGAAATGCAGAGGAAGAAAAAAGCGAGATGGAAAAGATAGGACGGAGACGGTCACAGATAAATATTAAAAAGAGAAAGGAGGTAAGGAATGAGAAGGAGAAGTGGAGTCTGTGTATCATTTGTTATGAAATGTGTACAAGTTCATAATCCTCCTGTATCATCGTGCGTATCGATGCTGCGACCAACCGCCGTGTGTTGTGCTTGGTAACCAACTTCAGCAGCAGCGTAGAAAACTCCCACCACAGCCACCATGGAGGCAGCCACAGAACAACACCCAGACCCAAATTGAGTCTTACAGCCAGACCTCAAGGAGTCAGTGCCCCCCCTTAAAAATCCCCCTTATACTCCCACTACGGCGTCCTCGCTTAGCTCTGTTACAGTGCTGGTGGTCTGTTTGCGTCAGATCTCGTATTTTAATGACAAGCTGACTAGTGCTTCTCTTTTCTGTTGGCCTCTGAATGAGTATGTGAGGTATGACAGATGGCTGACATTTTAACCTGGTGCAACAATGCTCAATCATATTAGGAAGATTTCTTAATTTAATTAACTCTTCGGCAAATTAGAAATGAACCCTCACCCATTTCTTTTTCTTTTTGCCAGGCAAACCTTCCCCTTCTGCAGAGGGAGCTCCTCCACTGTGCACGGGCAGCCAAGCAGACCCCAGCCCAGTACTTGTCCCAGCACGAGCATCTCCTGCTGAGCACCACCATGGCCTCCTCTCCAGACTCCTCCGAGCTGCTGATGGAGCCTCCGGAGTCCGTCGCTACCAAGAGACACAGCCCCAGCAGGTTAGATAAAAGTATACATTAGTGGAAGTACACAGCCTTCATCTTTCTGCTTATATTTTTAACCGCCCCACTCGCCTTCTCTCCTCTCCAGAGCTAAAGAAAACGGTTTCCACGAACGTCCACCCGCAGCCCTGGAGCCCGCCGCCAAACGAATCTGCACCATCAGCCCGGCCCCCCGACACAGCCCCGCGCACCCGCTGCCCCTCAGCGCCCAGCTCCACCCGACCCCTCCGCCCCTGCAGCACTACGCCCTGGACGACATCGCAGCGCCGCACATCCTGCACCGCGAGCACAGCCAGCGCATGTTGGAGATCCGCGAGCTCAAAGACAGGCCCAGGCTCCCTGGTACGTGATGCTTTTTATTAAGTTATGGTTTTGGCCCCCAGTTTCTTAGAGTCATTTTGTTTCTTAAGATTTTAAAGTTAATGACTACTGACATTTTATTTATTCTTCAAGGGAAGTTTAATTCTCAGTCTCACGCTGGTGGTGGAAAAGTTCAGTTTCATGAAAAACAAACAGCATCAGACATTATTTCCTTTTCATCTTGCGGCAGTAATAAAGGATTAGTTAAGAGGCTACCGTACACGCTTTTGGACATTAAACCAGTTATCAAATCACCTAAACTCAAATTATTCAAAAAACATTCCTGCAAATACCAAAAAAACTGGTTCTCCACAGTGGATTGAATGCAAGTGGCTGGCTCTAATTTAGAAATGAACCCATTTGCATGATAACAGACATATATTATGAGACCAATAACGGGTGGTCTGTGTGTTTGTGTAGCCGTCCCCCGAACGTATATATATCTCTGGAGTCCACGTGTGTATAAACAGAGCCGTACTGTCCAGGCATGGAGGGTTAGATCTACTCTGGTGTATATCTACCCTCCATTTGGGGCTTGTCAGCACGCAGTGGAAACAGCAGTAGCTCACACACACACACACACACACACACACACACACACACGTACAGAAACATACCTTGATATGTTCATGGTAGAGGTGCTGTGTTTACGAGGCCTTAGTCCCTTGTCTGACAGCCTCCCGCCCGCCTGCCGCCACTTAACTCATAGACACACACACATAAACACACCAGTGCACACACACTCGTGGCTTTGAACTGATGAACGCTGATGAGAACCAGGAGTAGAGAAGAGGTCGAGGGGAAGGCTAGTGAGCGAGCGTGTGTGTGCGTGTGTGTGCGTGTGTGTGTGCATGAGGGAATCATTATTCTTTTCAGCAGTGGCCTCTCGTTGGCTGTTTGTTACTCAATTTTAAGAGATGGTGGTTTGTCTTTGTAGTCGGTGTGCGTCTCTGTGTACGAACACGTATCAAGACGTTTCTGGGCTCTGTGTGAGCACAAGCTTGTGCGTGTATGTATGTGTGTGTGTGTGTGTGTGTGTGTGTACAAACTATTATCATTACTGTTAAACGTACAATTAAGATATTGCTTAAGTTATAGTATTGTGCAACAACGAAATTGGAATCAGATAGTTCAGTAAATGAGTGTGGATGTTATGTGTGTATGTGTTCATGGTTGTAATGGTCCACAGTGAGTGTCAGAGCGGCTGGTTGTGTTTAGAAGTGGAGCCACTCCACTCAGCCTGAGTGTCTCCCTACTGGAATGCTGTGAGCTCCAGTGTGTCTATATATGTGTGTGTGTGTGTGTGTGTGCGGTTGACAGCTGACTTCCAGATGTGCGCAGGCTCTGGGTGCTGGAAGTCTGTTTTGCATCACAGGCTTCTCTTTTTTTTCTCTTTCACCCCTCAACTTTCTCAGTCCATCGAGCATCTTTTGTTTCTTATTTTTTGTTATGTTATTTTTTACTTTACCTCGTCGCCGTCACTCTTAATTATGGATGTAAGAAGGTGCTGCCTCATGTCTGTTCTATAGGGCTGCAAGTAATGAAAAATGTGGATTGGTGTTTTCCCAAAGCCCAATATGACGTCCTCAAATGTCTTGTTTTGTCCACAACTCAAAGATATTCAGTTTACTGTCATAGAGGAGTAAAGAAACCAGAAAATATTCACATTTCTAAAGCTGCAATCAGAGAATTTAGATTGTTTTTTTCTTCAAATTACTCAAATCGATTATCAAAATAGGTGACAATTAATTTAATAGTTGCCAACTAATTGATTTAATCATTGCAGCTCCACTCTTCTGCTATGTGAGGAAAATATTTAATCCCAATTTATGACCATCACAATACATCTTGTAGTGACATAATTAGGGTTGGCCTGAATGCTTCTAGGCTTCGACCATTGCCATTGTATACGACCTCCAAATCAGTATTTGAATGCTTGGTTTTTATTTGTTATATACAAGTATGTAATGATAATATATAAATCCCCAAATAACCCATGAAATGAGGAATAAACCCACAACATTATTCATTCAATTTTAATTTTTTTTTGTCATATTCTAGCACAGATTTGCCACAGACATTCACACCCACACACCTTTCACTCACTCACTGTCACTTGTGGCTTCTCTTCCCATTAAAAAGCTATGTTAATCACATTTGCCTGTGGTCTGTCTTGTGTGTTTTAATCAGGCACTAACGGGGGCTACCGCGAGGAGCCGGTGGACCACAGACTGACAGACAGAGAGTGGGCTGATGAATGGAGGCATCTGGACCATGTAAGTCTGCACACAGGCACCACCACTACTGCTGCTAATGGCTTGTGATAGAGAAAGAATGTGAAAATGTAATTTGTCTTACTGGGGTCCTATAAGCTTAAAGAGTTTCTCACAGCATGAAAGCAATGATAACATCTACAGCACATCTGGATGTTATGCATTGAAAGGAGGAATTCCCCCAAAAAATATTGGCTTCAAATGATGTCGTGTTTAAAGAGTAGTGGTTTCATAAATAGCTAAAAGCAAATCTCAAGTCAAGTACAATGTTGTGTGTCCTTCTTCGTCCTCTAGGTGTTGAACTGCATCGTGGACATGGTGGAAAAGACACGGAGGTCGGTGAGCGTGCTCAGGCGATGCCAGGAGTCAGATCGCGAGGAGCTCAACTACTGGAGACGGCGTTCGAGCGAGCAGGAGGACCCACGCAAAGGAGGCTCAGGCTCCGCTCCGTTCTCCAAGACACACAGCCCCCACTCTGCAGAGCCTGGTGGGTACAATTCAATTACGTTGGTATGCCACAGAAACCAATGATTCTGCTGTCGTTTCTGTGATTGGCGCCTATTGTTTTCCATAAAAAGAAGAATTCTTCATGAGTGAAGCCAAACCAATGGAAACACCAGTTAGTTAGTTATGCTTAAAAAAAAGGGCAAGTTCACCCAAACTACAAAAAAAAGTAATTAAAGCCAGATAGAGGTATCTACCATGCAGATGGTTTTATTTATTTGCCCAAGTTTTGAGAACAGAGGAACATGAGAGCGAAGAGAATTTTGTACGTGGGCTCCATAATCTTGAGTTTTGGATGCTTGGGTGAACTGATCCTTTATTTTAAATGTGAATAAGCATCATAGATGGGCATCAGTCTCAGATCCTGGAAAAACAGTCCTGGCAGGAAAGTATAACTGTTGATAATTGGAGGTTAGACATACATTAAGGGGAGAGAGTTTGGGCCATTTTGCTTCAATAACATGTCTTTTAGACTAGTGGAAAGAAAACATCCAAAATACACACTTTGGTGTTTATTTTACTACTCTGTCTATTTGCTTCTGTAGATTTCTCCTAAATTCACCCAAAGTTATCTTTAGATAATGCCTCATTTACATATTTAAACATACAAGTTCAGAAAACTTGTAAAACAAAAAGTAATTTTGTTAATGTAAGTTATCAAATGGGGAAGTTTCATGCTGGTATCTATTAGTTTTGGGATTCTTTTACCCTATTCACCTGAGTGTCTTGAAAAATGTATTGAATTTTACAATCCATATCTTTAATGGCTGTTTTCTTAAAATTAGTTTTTTTTGTCAGAAATCTCCACTTCAGTAGCCCCTACATACACCAAACTTTCCAGTTTCATTCCTCTCTATATTCCGAAGGTTTTTACAGAGGGGTTTGTTCATATATCATTCATTGCCTGATTTACACAACATTTTTATTCCTAAAAACATGGTGAAAATGATTTTTTTTTAATGGCTTGTTGACCGTATTTTTCTGATTTATGGAGTGATACAAAGAGATATCCAAAAATCCCTCTGTAACAACCTTTGACTGTAATAGGTCAACAAAATGAAACAACAATTTTTAACCCGGCTTCATCCAATTTTTGAGAGGTCTGTTCAGGAAATGTACGCAAATTAACACACTTGATAAGATAATGCCTAATTTGCATATTTCAGAAAACTTGTGATACAAAAAAATGAATTGCCTTAATGTAAATTAACAACTGCAGAAGTTTCATGGCGATATCTATTAGTTAAATTCCTTTACCCTATTCACCTTTAGTGTTTTCCCTTAAATCTCAAGCCTGTTACAAAAACCTGAACTTAAATGCTATTCTTAACAATAAGATATAATGATTTGAACATCCCGAGGCGCAACTTAATGGACATGATACTGAAAGGTCTGAGCACCAAACCAGGACAACCTTTCCTCTATATTAATACTCTTTACGCCGTCTAGTGGTCGTTAATAGAACTGCAGCTCTAAGTCACAGTGTTGGTGAGTTAGTCCCCCCAGTCTGCTGTGTACTGGCACGGTTCTTTCCGAGCGCCAGCCTTGCCTCCCCCCCTGCTGGTCCATAGTCACAGACAGGTGCCAGGACTGGCCTCGGCCATATCGGCCACAGAAGGGCCGTCCTGCCGTCCTGCAGGCTCAGAGACCCAGAGCTGGCTGACTCGCCTGAGCACCATCTGGGCCCCCAGCCGGGAAGCCTGCCTGCCTGCCTGGGCTCGGGCTGAGGAAGACTGTAGTGGGGGTGGAAATGGCGGCAGGGAGGGTGTGCGTGGACAGGCTGGGAGAGGATGTAAATGAAGATAAAGAGAGGAAAGCAATGGTGAGATAGAGGATATAAGAGATGGGGGGGAGATGAGCCAGGTGGCGGCGTCGGAGAGGCAGAGCCCAGTAGCGAGAACAGAAATGAATAGAGAGGCAGAGAGAGAGAGAGAGATTTGAGAGAACAGACAGAATGTTGACACAGCTTGTTGGTCCGCAATTCCCTCCAAGCCAAACACATTCCTTTCTAAAGCTGTCAGATCTCAGATCAGTCCAAGACTCCGATAAACAACAATTACGTTGGTCGTGTGGCCTAGATAGATATGCAGACTTGTTTGCGTCGAGGACAAAATAAAAAAAAAAGACCAGCTGACAAAGACAATATCGCTGCCTGCTTTCTATGTGGCCTTTTTTCCTTTGTGAAGCACCTGTTACCTTGATTGAGCCGTCAGTCACAAAGTCAAGCCATTATTTCAACAATTAATCATCTTAATATCTTTTATAAGCCTTGGCAGGTGCTAATCCCTTCTGTCTCTGCTTTCCCGCAGACTCCCAGCGCGACTTTGCTCCGCGGCCAGGCTCAGCATACGTTACAGATGAGATCTGGAGGAAAGCTGGTAAGGACGCCGTCGCATTTTGAAATTTAAAAATTACTGATGTGTTATTGAAAAAAAAAAAATGCTAATATAATTAGTTCGATACAAAAGACAAAACGCACAACATGAAAAACTCTGTGGTCTCTTTTTTTACTGATGCGATTGTGCAAGAGTTTAAACTTAAAAACAATCTTCTCCCCTGATGTATAGAAGAAGCGGTGAATGAGGTCAAACGGCAGGCCATGGATGAGGTCCAGAAGGCCGTAGCGGAGGCCGAACAGAAGGCTTTTGAAATGATTGCTTCCGAGAGGGCTAAGATGGAGAAGACTCTGGTCGATGCGAAGAAGAAGGCTAAAGAGGATGCCATCCTGGTCATCAACGAACAGGAGGATTCCAGCGAGGTGAGCACAGATAGAGATTGTGGAGAGTCTATGAAGTCCTGAATTTAAAAATAGTGATTCTGCATCAGCGGGCAACTCCGGAGGTCTGAAAAGTGAAGCCTATGCAGAAGTGCCTTAAACTTGCATTCTTTCTATTAGCCAGCAGGGGGCGACTCCAAGTCTGATTGTATAGAAGTCTATGAGAAAATGAGCCTATTCCTCACTTGATTTATTACCTCAGTAAACATTGTAAACATGAGTTTATGGTCTCAATCGCTAGTTTCAAGTCTTCTTCAAAACAGCATGATGTTCATTTAGTAAATTATGGTCCCATTTAGAGTCAAATAGACCATAAAGCAGGGGATGCTTTAGGGCGTGGTTACCTTGTGATTGACAGGTCGCTACCACGGCGTTGTCCGGTCTGGGAGTTTTCAGTGTTGTTGTCTTAGAACTTTCTTTCAGTGCGTTTTCAGTTCATGAAAGATAATTAGAACTTTTTTGGTCACCTAAAAATGTCTTATTCAGTGTCCAGTTGTACTGAGCTCCATCTTCTCGTGTCACTTCTGGTTGCAAAAAAACAAGACGGCGACCACAAACCAATGGCTGACTCATGTCCACTTCTTATATACAGACTATGTTCTGCATACAAGCACTTCAAATTCATTTTCTTACATTCAACTTTCAGTTAAATGTAGACAGTCATACTTAAAAGCTACTATAATCAAATATTATTTTAACATTAAAATTGGATCAAATGACTGCATTGAAGTGACAGAGGTTGAATCCACATAGTTATCATCAGACTCTGCTGTTCATCTCAGTGCTATGCAGCTTCACAGCATCTTTCAGCTCACTGTTTTTGTTTTCAGCCACACAACTTTGCGGTTTTGGTTCACTCTTGTTGCTCTCATCATTGTCGTGATGCAGACAGTGGTTTTCAATGAAAGTGTATTTAGTAGCTAAAAAGCTATATATTTCCTTCAGGGGCTGGTAGAGAGCAAAACAGAGGTTAAAAAGGAGAGTGACAACTTAAATTTGCTAGGAACACGATTATCAGGTTGATAATATGTCGATGTTAAGATTTTGCTTTTATTTTGGAAGAGGCTTACTCAAATAAAGCAACGTATCCTCATACAACATCTTATGAGAAGTTATTCCTCATTTTTCTTGGGTTTTCCTATGAATGAACCTGCCAATTTCCTCTCGTTACATGCACACAGCCTTTTCAAAATAAACTTCTGTCTTCAAAGGTTAGGATTACAAAAAGGTCGTGGTTTGGGTTAAAAAAAAAAAACTATGCTTGAAATACTTGGTTTGGTTTGGGCAACAGAAGTACTTGGTTAGGTTTATGAAAAGGTTGTGGTTTGGGTTAAAATAACTACGGAAGTGGCTAAGTTAACTTCAGAAGTTATGTGACAAATCATCATTGACTTCTGGTTTCATATGGGATATAAACACCGGTCTCCTGGGTGAAAGTCTGGCATTCTTTCTTCTTTCGTACATGGAGTTTGTCACTCTTTATACTTCCGGTCTCACGATTATATGGATCACATACAAATTGATTTTCTGGGATATATATACAAATTACAGTGCATTACTTTTCGTAGGTATAGCTATGAACGGCCTGAATAAAGACACAAATCTGCATGTGCGACATTCCTGTTAAAAACTAAAAGTCGTCTCTCCTTCCTTCCTCAGTGTTGCTGGAATTGTGGCCGCAAAGCCAGTGAGACGTGCAGCGGCTGCAACGCCGCTCGCTACTGTGGCTCCTTCTGCCAGCACAAAGACTGGGAGAGGCATCACCTCATCTGCAGCCCAGGACTTCAGGCTCAACCCAAACCAGTTTCCGCCATCACTGCAAGCAGGGCGGCTGCCACAGCAGCGGCGGCGGCAGCAGCAGCAGCAGCAGCCGGGGTGTCTCCCGTCGGTCTGGCCGGGGTCAAGGCCCCCGACAGCATTCCTTCAGCGTCCAGTCCTGGTGGAGAGAAAGCATCAGTCGCCTCACGCTCCTCCACCCCTTCCACCCCCGCCTCGGCCCCCGAGACCAACGGACACTGAGGAGGCGAAGGACATCAGCGGTGAACGTGTCGCCTATCCTTTTTTTCCCTTACTGGGGAAGAATCAGCAGCAAGAGGGAATTATTTGTGGGTTAAGTTAGGATAACAGATTTTTCATCATACTCTTTTTGGCAGGAAAAAAGGACAGATTATGGATGACTGTTTGAGTGATATGTCAACTGGGACTTTGGCTTTGGCAAAGAACAGAAGGACTCGTCTCGAACGCATCTATTGGATGAACAGATCTCCCTAACAGATGGAAACGTGTTTGTCTTCGTCCAAAAAACCCCAAAATCTTGGATCTGCGAGGGGCGGAAAAAAAACTGCCAGTTTATCTCTGGAAGTTATGAAAGGAAGGCATATGAGAAAAGACAGAGAAGACGCCTCCCCCTCTCAAAACCAATATTCTCACTTCGTTGTGTATAGAATTAAGATGATAAGGAGGGGGGCGGTGGAAAATGTAAACAGTGTAATAGTACCAGCCATAAAGCATCCGTCTTCGTCCTGTAGGAAAAGAGTCGTCTCTGCAGTTCCTTCCTGTACATATAAATATTTGCTCGCCAACTTCTCGTCAGGTTTTCATACGTGTGAATGTGTGTCAAACGGTCGTGCCGTCAGTGAATATTGTACAGCATAATGATAACTTTTGTCGAAGCAATATTAAAAAGTGAAGTGTTCAGGTATCTCAAGCCGTTTCTGCATCACCAAAGTCGCTAAAGATGAGAAGAGTCATCGCCTGTAAATGTCCTCGTGAACCAAGAGATAATTATACACTAACCCCACATCATATCTACTTTTTATAAAACTCTGGTCGCTATTTTTCATTTCTGATCGTCAGACATCTTCAAAAAGAACAGAGAGAGAAAAGTCGATGGTGATTGGATCAAGTCGGCGCAGGAAGATGAAGTTAAAGACTTTATTCTGGTTGCCGTTTCTTTTTTGGCACTTGTTCGCGTCACCGGTTGCGTGAGGCGGGGTCGGATGTTGCTCCAAATCTTCCACCAATGCAATATTTGCGTCAGGTAGTTTGTAATACAGCTTTTCAAGTACAGTTTTCCATAAAAAAAAGGAGATTTATGATAATAAAATCTTTGGAATTATCAAAAAAGGGAGCTAAAATCCTGAATGGTGCTCTCGTTACCGCGGTGCAGGTTTAGAGCAGCGACTCCGTCCCACAGAGAATCTCAGGAGGCAGCTAAACTGTATTTCTATGTACAGATTGTTCTGTTCTTTTTTCTTTTTGTCGCAGTTAGGTTCAAGATTTATCGTACTCTGCTGTTACAACTGAGACATTGTTCTTGTTTTTTTTGTTCGTTGTAAGATGACTTTGTAAAGAATATCATGAGAGAATGCCTTTATTTTGTGAGCCACGACTTTCTTTGTTCCTTTAACACATTCTTTTGTTATGAGGCATCACTTCATATGAAAAAAAGATATCTTGACATGAAGTATGAAATAAAGAAATAGAATTACTTCAAAATTGTTTTTTTGTCTTTTCATGATTGACCTTATATTAGGAATATGTGATGAAATATAGAAATCAAATCTGCAATTATGAATCTAAATCATAAATGTTAGGAGTTAAAGTATGAAATAAAACATTTCTCCATGCATATAAAATGACATATCATCTCATCTCTGAACCAACTTTACTTGATCAATATTAATAAAAAACATAAATCACTATAGACATAATCAGTGTATCAGAAACTCCATACATAGAGTAGGCCACATATCCATTTTGAAACTTAATATAATGAATTATGCAGTCTAGTCTTTAAAGTTGTTTAGATAGCACAGCATTTATTGTGGTAATATTATTTCTACAACATTTTTTTATTACTGTAATATAAAGAACACAGGGCATTTAGTATTTCAGATATTAGGTTTGTGTTTTGTTGGATTTACCGAGTGCAGAGCTGAATAAATATCACTTTGATAATAAAGTCATTTTCATTACAAACCAGCATTATATGAAACCAGAAAATGTCCTTCCAAAAGAAGTGAATAACAGAGCGTCAGATCGCTTTTCAGAATAAAATGCTTTATTTATTTTACTTATTAAATAAATCATTAAACATGTTTAAACATGTCTTATAATAAATCAAATTATAGACAATTGCTTTTTCAATTAATTCGTTTTACTGCACAAAGTTTCTTCTTAAAAGCCTCACAAGTCTATTTTTATTTTTTTTGCGTCCTCTTTGTCTCCCTAATGTTGTGAATCATTCAGTGACTCCTGATGAAATATGCAAGAGGCATTTTTGGATGCAGGTATGAAATAATGAGGAGGCTCTCCTCTATAGAGATTGAGTTATTCTGAGGTGGGAAGAAATTCAGTCATGTATAATGTAGAATGTTTTCCACCTCTGAAGGTAATTCATATTCAAGTCAGCTCATCCTGAAGGTCTGTAGAAAAAAATAACCATACTTCAACAGTTACTTTAATCATCATTGTGTTTTACATCAAAGAAGCCAAATGTGAATAAAAACAAAGGCCAACAGGCAGTGGGAATTTGTAATATCGTATATAACCAGGAGGTGGCAGTATAAGACATATTTTAGTAAAGTGTCATTGCTTCTCAAAGTTAGAAGATCCTTTAGGCTATATGGGTGACTTGTTGCAAAGGTCTGTGATGGAAAGAAGTACAGGTGATCATTGTAACTTGGATCACAGCCCACAATTCCTCATCTATGATAATAAATTCAACAAAATATATTAATACAAAAAATCATTTTTGTCTCAAAAAGAGGACAAATACCAGTTGTAAATACCACACACACACACACACACACACACACACACACACACACACACACACACACACTGTGAAAAAATACTTCTTTACAAGTAAAAGTACATAATG
>CAKAOI010048446.1:412409-478894 GCA_916701655.1 Sebastiscus albofasciatus | reverse complement strand
TGGATCACAGCCCACAATTCCTCATCTATGATAATAAATTCAACAAAATATATTAATACAAAAAAATCCTTTTTGTCTCAAAAAGAGGACAAATACCAATTGTAAATACCACACACACACACACACTGTGAAAAAATACTTCTTTACAAGTAAAAGTACATAATGCAGAAAAATGCCCCTTTGTGAGTGTTATGCAATTATATTATAGGATTCTTATGATGCATTAATGTGTAAGTCACATTTTACTGTTGTAGTCGAGGTGGAGCCAATTTTAACTACTATATATACACTGTTGGGTAGTTTTATGTATAACAATGTATCAAATGTAAGAATATTCTTAATTTGAAAAGTAGTACCTGCAGCCGTCAAACACATGTAGTGGATAAAAACTACAATGTTTCCCTCCAAAATGTGGAGTAGAAGTATATACATACAGCATCAAATGGAAATACTCAAGTACAATAACCTCAAATTTGTACTTAAATACAGTAAATGTACTCGGTTACATTCCACCACTGTAGGCAAAGTTGTTGATAATACATCTTAACAAAACAAGCTGCTGTTGCCGCACTGCTGTTGTATTTTTAAGCACAAATCTATATAAAACGTGATTGTAAAGTGTATTGACTCATCATTAGTAGATCTAAAAATGAAACATGTACTCATCCGTTGTGTGTGTCAGCACGTGTTGTTGGTTATTTCGGTGCCGCTCTAGTAGCAGCATCGTGACGTCTGCTTTATGCTGAAGATGAGATATTGAGTGGTTTCATGTTGTGGCTTGGATGTCACATGGACACAGCAAAACAATTAAGGTTGTAGGTTTCTATCTAGTTATTAACATGGATCTGTATATGCTGGTTTTATACAAAGTGCATTCAGAAAGTGTTCAGACTCAACACACAATAATGACAAAGCTAAAATAGGATTTAATTGTTTTTGCAAATTTATTAAAAATAAAAAAAAAGAAATATCACATTATAACATAAGTATTCACACCCTTAACTCAGTACTTAGTTGAATCACCTTCAGCAGCAATACAGCCTTGATTTTCTGCCAGTCTTCTCTGCAGATCCTCCAGAGGTATTCGATTGAACGTCCTTGAGAGTCCAGACTTGAACTTAGGAGTGGGTTTCGGACATGTTCCAGCCACTCTTAAGTGGTCTTGGCTGTGTGTTTATAGGGTCACTATCCTACTGGAAGGTGAACCTTTAGGACAGTCTGAGGCACTGACCGCTCCGGACCAGATTTTCATTAAGGATCTCTGTACTATTCAGCTTTCCCTCTCAACCCTGACCAGTCCCAGAGTCCCTGCCGCTGAAAAACACCCCCACAGCATGCTGCTGCCACAACCATGCTTCACCATTGGAGTGGTATGGTATCACAGGTGATGAAGACGATACCGCCTGGTTTCCTCCTGACATGACTCTTAGGATTGTTCAATCATGGTTTCAGCAGACCAGAGAATCTTTTTTTCACACAGTCTGAGAGTTCTTTAGGTTTTTTTGCAAACTCCAAGCAGGCTTTCATGTGTCTGTCACTGAGGAGAGGCTTCAAAGTTTCTCTCCATCTCCACACAGGATCTCTGGAGCCCCACCAGAGTGACCATCAGGTCCTTGGTCACCTCTCTTACCGAGGGTGTAGGTTTCATTTCAACATTTTTTTGAGGGGGGCAAATTTAGTGGGGGTCTGCATTGCATTTTCAGTGTTAAACACTTCCATTTCTTGCATTCTGATGAATTTTAATGCACCAGTTTCTGCCTTTTCTTATCAATTTATTGTGGAAATGTCTTTATGTAAACAAAAACACAAAATACAGGCGCCAGGTGAGAATTCAAAATATAAAGGGATATAATGCAGGGCACATCGGAATTATCTAACTACTCCAAAAATAATGCAAACGAGTTTGCTCAAATATTAGTAAGGACAATTAGGTCCTCCCAAAGTATTGTTAGAGACATGTCTCCTTTGTCCATATTCAAACCTGTGCCCCCGATTGCTCAGTTTGGCTGGGCGTCCAGCTGAAGTGCTCTGCTTGTTTCAACTTCTTCATTTTTTCATGGAGACCACTGTGCTCTTGGGAACCTTAAACACAGCAGGATTTTTCTGTAGCCTTCCACAGATCTTTGCCTCAACACAATCTCGTCTCTGAGCTCAGTTCCTTCAACCTCATGGCTTTGGTTTTTGCTCTGATAAGCAGTCAGCTGTGAGATCTTATGTAGACAGATGTGTGCCCTTCCATATCCAGTCAACTGAATCACAGGAGGCATCTTTTACTGTGTAGTTCGGTAGAGCCAACACAGGACACTGACGAGAGGTAGGTGAAGTGATAAGGAAGGTTTATTTACTGGTTGGGAGAAACCAGTAAATGGAGGCAGAGGTTACTGGTGAAACAAAGTAGAGCGAGGTAGATGGCAGGACGAGAGTGTGGCAAAGCAGCCAGCAGGAGGAAAGTCAGGGCTGATATACTACAGGGTTGATGAGTTGATTGTATCAAAGGTGTGTGTGTGGATGGGAGCAGGTGAAACAGCTTGGCAGCGATCAGGGAGTCTGTAGAGTGAGTGGAGAAGCCCGCCCACGGCAACACACATTCACTATACACTATAGCAGGATTATCAAAAAATACAACTTCTTGAGCTTTGAATTGTTTGATTTTAATTGGAAGGTACTGCATGGTGTAGCTCCCCTAGCCCTTCAACAATTTATTCTAACAGTTCATGGTGAAATAAGACAAACAGGATCATCAACAAGGGGAGTTAAATAAAATATTGCTCAAGAACATTTTCTCAATGTGCTTTTTCAGTTACAGCAACAAAACAGTGGAATGATATCCCAACAATCATTAGAGCGTGTATTAATTTTAGTCAGTTTAAACTATTGTAAAAAAGTGTTGCGCCAGTTTGTGGGCTTGTCAGCTCAGCTCAGTTTTTGATTCTATATCATTTTTAAAAGTGCCAATATTCAAAATCTACATAGCTGATTTCTTACCTCATAATTCTCAAAAGTGAATTTAGTGATGAAATAGTGCACGGAAATGGTAAAAAAAAGAAACTTTTTGGCCACAGTTGTTGTGACCATAGACTGTATGGTTCCAGCGCTTTGCATTGTGGGACATGGTAGGCAAAGTAGACTTGTCCGATGCATACTGGAGATCTTTTTCCGAATCAGTACAACATCCTGGTATTTTTGACATACTGCCAATTTTGCTTCTGTTTGCATACTGCATAATACATGCTTAAAAAAGAGTAAATATCCAGTGAGCCACAGTTCTCTGGATGAAAGTGCTTTGCCGATGGCAGATAAAGTGGCCAGTGTATATAAGATATATATATACAGTATACAATAGCCTACATATAGGCCTATGTGAGTATTGGGGACTTCCTCTGTTTACATTCAGAGTTATTTTCCCTCTGCGATTTATCTTTTGTTCTGTTTTGCATTGAATAATTTATTTTTGTTGCCATTTTTATGAGTTGGTGGCTCTTGCGACCACAAATCTATCTGCTGAAAGAAGAGAAAAAGTTGTCAGCAAACACACACAGTTGTGTTTGTGTGTATGAGTTGTCTAGCTGTGTTTGTCCGGGACAGTGTGTGGTATATAGAGTGTAATGATTATGGAGAGAGATTGGTTTAATTATGTGCCTAGTTTATGTCCCAACTCCTTGCTGGAGGCAGAATAATGGAAGTCACTTTAGATTCTGTCCTTGTTTTGTTTTCAAAGCTCAACTCATGATGGCTGGAAAACAAGCCGCAGTATGCAGAGCAGTGATACAGAAAACATATTTCCCTCTTTCTTTCTTCCCTCCCCTTCCTCTTTTCTTACTTCTGTAGTTTCCTATATCATCTACTTTGATAACAACTCCTAAATAATTAATTCCTGTAACAAACACTGAAAACTACTTTCTGACATTGTCATCTCCAACTTTGCATGTTAATATCATTTAATGTTCTTACTTTATGAATCATCGGTCTCCCACACAGACAATGACCTACATTTAACACTTTCTGCAATGACCTTTGGAGATGTGGCAGTTATGTCACAACAACAACAACAACAACAGAAGTACACTGGACATTTAGCAAGATAATTATTGTATATAAACTTTTTCAAAAGAAATGTTCAACTCCTTGCTGTACTTCTCTCTGGTCCATATGTTAATCTTGCATGATGGATAGAAACATATGTATATATATACAGTATATATATACTATATATTTTACATGGCCATTGATGCATATATGTATATATTTAACATTGTCAGTTTGAGTTACTCACAAAAGCTTGGCAACCATAGTGAGGTCATGTAAACCATTTTTCCCAAAGTAATCTAAATATATGCATCATACATATGTATCAAACAATAGCTATTTGTCGTAGATACTTAATGAGATACAGATAAGTAGGTTGCAGTAGAGCGATGGGAACTGTGCAGAACCAGATGGTAGCTGCAATAGAAAACAGTATTAGTACCCAGCGGATTTCTTGTTAATAATACATTTTATGTAGTGTAGGCCTACTGTATAGCAGTCATCCAATAAATCTGAGAGTTCAAAAGGTTTCACAGAAAAGCATAAAACCAAGATAAGCTCACTGCATGATGAGGAGACAAGATGAGAAACATACCCAATAGAGACAAGGTTAAGAGTCTACAGTCAAGAAACAGAAGGTAGAACAGCTTTAGCTTCTGTATTGTGAGTATTTCCCAGTGAAACAGAATATTTGAGCGGTATACAGTTACAAGGATTTAAGTCAAATCCTTTTGAAAAAAAAGTGTTTGAGCTTAGAAAGTAGCGGGATATAGAGCTACAGAAGGCTGCCCTTGTGGCTGAAAGATTAATGTATGGATGTCATGATGTTATTGGTTGAAATTGGTTTGCACTTGCTTACGTTAAGACACGTCATATTCAGTTGTAGAGGAAGAAAAGATGATATAAAAATAGAAAGTAATTGGGAGCATTCCTATTGTCTCTCAACGGCTCTCAACATGGCAGCCGGCACGCAGCTAACAGTGCTAACAGTGAAAACAACAAGTGCTGACAGAGACAACAGTGTTTACCTGAGGAGGAACCGGAGGTGGGTGCTACACTTCAGAATTACAACAACACAAAGGGAGAGTGACTTCATTCTCTGCTCAGGTAGACATTACTTCTCTATATCTTTACACAGCAAATAGTTGTTTGCTGCTATATCATTGCTCTGGATATCAAATTTAACACATTATAGGTGCACAATATGACTGGGAATGTGATCTAAAAGGGTTAAAAAGAGATTTTAAGTATAGGGTAAGGTTTACCACGTTCATCAACTTAGTAAGCTTGTTAGCATGCTACCATTTGCGAATTATCACTCAACACAAAGTAGAGCTGAGGCTGAATGGGAATGCCATTAGTTTTGTAGGTATTTGGTCATAAACCAAAGTACTGGACAATTTAAAATGTAGACCTGAAGGTGACAGCAATAAAAAGTCAAGAGATCACCAGCATTTTTACTATTCAGGGGAACATTGTTATCCAATGGATCCAGCAGTCAATGGATCCAACAGTTGTTGACAGTTGACATCTCACTAAAAGCCAACAATGTCAATTCATCATCTGGGTAGAATGAATTTCTGATATATTTTAGTCTGGACTAAAATGGTGAACTCGACCCACCAACCAAAAGACCATAATTCCACCCGATCTCACGGTAAGGCGTAAACATAGCACAGCATTACGAGGGCATTCTGCGTGCCATGAAGATGCATTTTAGGCTTTTTGCATGTCATTTGTATGCCACGCAACAAAACTACTGTAACGCGGTAAGGTTTAGGCAATAAAACCACTTTGTTAGTTTTAGGAAAAACGTCTTGGTTGGGCTAAAAATAAGTACATAAACTAAGTAAAATGTGTATGCAAAACAACTAAAAAACACGTAACTAACGTAACTTACAAAACAAAACGTCTGTCTCTTGGTTGAAAGTCCTGTGTTTGTTGGACCCATCCACCTTACCATCCACCATAAGCGGTCTTTCTCACTTTTTATTCTACATCACTAGCTCTGAGTGTAGCATATTCATGCGGATGCATTTACATTGCAGTCGGCTACAGGCTACATGATATACAAATGACATGCTTAAAGCAAGAACAGCGTTCTGATTGCATGGCAAATGCCCTGCACATTATCGTGTCATTCATAGACATTTCCGTGCCACCAAGCTGATAATTGCCATCCTGACAGCATCACCGCATGGCTAAAAAAAAATGTAATATATTGATGAGACTATTTGAACGAAAATAGAAACACCATGACCACACCAGTATAAAAAAGTATTAAATGGTAAGCTTAACACAGTCACAGAGCCGCAGTGATGAGAGACCAATAAAGCAAGAATATAAAGTTCACAACATTACCAGTCTAAATCACTCACACATCCAGCGCACTCAGTAAACAAACTCAGTGAAATTTAGCGATGCCCGAGCAAACATGTGTCTGTCACCTCTGCTCAGCGTGATGCTTAAATTACATGATGGCGCTGAAGGATCCGTCACAGTTAATCATCACAGAGAGCCAAAGAGGACATTGGAGCTGTTTCTTACTCCCATGCTGCAGATCACATTGCACCAAAAAATCAATTTTGATGATAATAAAAGTCTCTGTCCCCATCTGTCTTTTTCACATCTTCACATCTCTCCTTACAGACTTTTGTCTTTCCTTTCTCTCTCTCACCCTAAAATTTGCAAATGGTCTTTCACAGAACGCTATTATGAACACTTGATGTTCTTCAAGGCCAGGAGTGACACAGTAAAGTGTTTGTACTTCTACTGTGCTGGACCTACATCAAAACAAAGATACTGCATGAAATGTAGTTTTTGTATGTTCTGCACAGCACTTACAATTCTATTAAACTATCAATACAGAAACATTTGCAAAAGCAGTTTGTGTGTAAACGGGCTGTCAATCGATTAAAATATTTAATCGTGAATCATCGCTTGATTGTCCATAGTTAATCGCAAATAAATCTCACATTTTTTATCTGTTCAAAATGTACCTTAAAGGGAGATTTGCCAAGTATTTAATCCTCTTATCAACATGGCAAATATGCTTGCTTTATGCAAATGTATTGGAAATCAATTAACAACACAAAACAGTGACAAATATTGTCCAGAAACCCTCACAGGTACTGCATTTAGCAAAAGTATGCAAATGTATGTTTATCTTTATTATTGTGTTATTACTCAAATCATAACATGGCAAACTGCAGCCCAACAGGCAACAACAGCTGTCAGTGTGTCAGTGTGCTGACTTGACTATGACTTGCCCCAAACTGCATGTGATTATCATAAAGTGGGCATGTCTGTAAAGGGGAAACTTGTAGGTACCCATAGAACCCATTTACATTCACATATCTGGAGTTCAGAGGTCAAGGGTTCCCCTGTGGAAACGGCCATGCCAGGTTTTCCTCACCAAATTTTTGAATGCAGTTTAGTTGTATGGAAACAAATTTTTTTATGAGACAGGGCTGGTATGTAGATATGAAGGGCTCATTCTAAGGTAACAAAAACACAACAATTCTTATTTTCAGGTAATTATACACTACAGAAAACATACTTATTAATATTATATTCCACTTCTGCCAATAGATCCCCCTAAATGCTACACACTGGCCCTTTAAGAATACACATTTGGATAATAAGTCTACAGTTTGTGGCAAACCCCAAGTCAGTGTGAGGAGTCTCTAAGTCACCGAGGACGATCTGACTCAGTCTTTCAGAGGGACACCCTCTGACCATGTTACCTCCCACACAATCAAGTTTCCAGGGTGAAAGAAATGAAGATACTGAGGCATGAAATAACAACAGCTGTTGCTTTGTCACCTTTGGCCTCCAGTCTTTGGTTTTCTGTGGAGAAAAGTTGCACTTGAACACGTCAGACACACAACAATAACTAATCATCTTGTGTTCGATTGAATTCTCATGTATTTTCACCTTTTAGTTGCGGTTTCATTTTGCTGCTTTGACTTCTTATACGCTTGTGTCTCTTGGCTGAAACCCACTGACAGATCAGATTTTAAAATATCTCGTGCTTTTGTAGTAACATTCTTCAAGGTTTTCTGCTACAGTCACAACACACACAAAGAGGTGACACAGGCTTCGACTTTGGATGCCTTCTGCGTTGCCGTCCGCACAATAAGGCAGAGGAAATAAACAATAGGGAGGAATGAAACAGGACAACAGATGTCGCGTGGTCACCTTAGCCCTGGTCCTTGGCTCTCGGAAGTGATGAGCTGTGTTCGCACACATCAGAGCCAAGGGCACCTGACTGAATATATAAAGCTACTGCTGAAAGAGAACTGCACGCTGGTATTCAAAGAACTTAACTGTGGCTATTCAGCAGTGTACCACTTCCTTTCACCACGCAGAACGGCATGTTTCAAGACCAGGAAATGAATAATATGGAAATGTTATTTAATTAAAATGGATGAGTACTGAAATGTGCCAGTGGCTTTTTTATTTTTTTAAACCAATGTATTGACTTCACAGCTCCCATCAGACATATATCTAATAAAACCTCAATAAAATCAAAGAAGCCGGTCGGTGCTTATGTTGTTTCAGTATCTCGTTGGAATATATAACTGCAAGAAGAAATCTCTTGAGACTCCTGGTTTGTATTTTGAGAGAATAATGCATTCCTTAGTGGTTTCAGTGTACACATTGTTCATCCAGCAGCAGCAGCAGCAGCACTTGGATCTCTACATTGTGTGCAAAAATGGAAGAGACGAGCGAGTTAACCCATGCTGTATCACCAACATATACAATAAATCAGGTAGAACGCCGCAGGAGGTGAATTTATATCTTGTGTATACATGTAGCCGGAGGTGACCCTCGGAGCTGGGTATATTTTGTTAGACTCTGAGGTGGAGTTTACATTTAGAAACAAACTTCTGATGTCTTTAAAGTAGGGCTGTCAATTGATTCAAATATTTAATCGTGATTAATTGCAAATGAATCACACAGGAGATGTGTCAAGGATTTAGTTCTCTATCAACATGGGAGTGGGCAAATACGCTTGCTTTATGCAAATGTATGTTTATCTTTATAATTGTATTATTACGCAAATCATAACATGGCAAACTGCAGCCCAACAGGCAACAACAGCTGTCAGTGTGTCAGTGTGATGACTTGACTATGACTTGCCCTAAACTGCATGTGATTATCATAAAGTGGGCATGTCTGTAAAGGGGAGACTCGTGGGTACCCATAGAACCCATTTTCATTCACATATCTGGAGGTCAGAGGTCAAGGGACCCCTTTGAAAATGGCCATTTTTAGCGTAAGTTTGGAGCTTTATTTAGCCTCCTTCGCGACAAGCTAGTATGACATGGTTGGTACCAATGGATTCCGTAGGTTTTCTAGTTTCATATGATACGAGTATCTAGCTTTAAAACTGAGCCCACTACAACCTAAAAATTGGAAGTTTCTTTAATTCATTAAAGAAATCAGTGGCGTTAAAATGAATTGGCGTTAACACGTGATCGCAATAACTTTGATGGCCCTACTTTAAAGTTAGAATCCTTAAGATTTTCATGAAATCAAATCCCATTTTTTTGATAGTTTTTCATTGTTAATGGCGGGGTCCGCCACCCTGCTCACTGGATTCAGATTACCTTCATACACATGAGGGATTCACAGAGAGCCTCACTGAGTTTTGATCTTCTCATCGAGAAGAGTATTCCCCAAATGTTGGACTATTCCTTTAACATCAGACAAACACGTTTGAGTGAACTGCACCTTTAAACAGAAGTGTTTCAACCTGTTTTCTAGCAGCTGCTTAACTAATGTTGAGGCTACATGGGTTGCTTTTGGGAGAACAAAATTAATTTGCATCCCTCATCTGTCTGTGGTATCTACTGGAAATATTCTTCTTCAAAGCAGCGGCAGCATTTCTTTGTTACCTATAATTGGCTGTAACTTGGAGCCTCCCTCTCCAGTGTTGGTAATAGATGAAGTGGTGACACTTGCCCCTCAGCCTTTAGAAAAATAGATGAGGAGCATGAGGTGTGGGTACACATCCTCCCCTGCCTCATCTGCACAGCTGCCCCCATCGCCACTATGTATTCAGTCCGTCTCACCAGCAGACAGCCTGCCTGACGAGAGGATGAAGATGAGAGGGCTCCAATTCACCAGTAATCACCATGCAATCAAATATTACAGCCCCGGCAATCAGCGCAATGATGTGTCAGCCAAGTCTGTGCCTGTGCATGCATTTGTTTGTTAGAAAATTAGCGTTTCTGTCCTGACAACTGACTACAACGAGGGATCTGGACTTTCCATTGCTATTCAGAGCTTGTAAAACATTCGCTTCAAACTTTTGTGATTGCAAAGATAAATGGAAACATGCACAAGGACTTCTGTTGAGCTCTCTTCATAGCCTTAGTTCACAATACATTAGCAGCATCCCAAGTCCCAATTTGTATACTGCAATGCACTGCTGCTAAATTGGTGTCACAACCCTTCTGTTGCTGCTTTGGAGAGACAAAAGCCTGCATTTGTGTGATGGTGTAATGCAGAAAATCCCAAGGTGATTAATAGCTTAGAAAATAACAAGAAATACAATTCTGCCACAAAATACTGTATATATATATATATATATATATATATATATATAGTTATACTTAAAATGCGTGCACAGGCACAGACTTGGCTGACACATCATTGCGCTGATTGCCAGGGCTGTAATATATATATACATATATATGTATATGTATATATATGCTACAGAGCCTGTAGGACTCAATAAATCTTCTGCATTCTGTTCACACAGTTGGATAATCTTGATGAGGGAGGTGTCCGATGTCATTGACAGAAACTGTCGTTATTTCAAGGCCCTGTGGGGAATTCATAGCTCACAGAACACCGATGAATAATATAGTCAGAAATGGAGTTTCTCCCTAATTGTGAGCCAGACAGTTTTTTTTTTCCAGTTTGCTTATCAGATCATTTGGATTTCTACACCTTACTCCAATTAAGTTCAGACTTATCTGGTATATGCAGGATAATACCATGATGATTCCACTTAAAGCAGCTTCAATAATTTTTTTTTTGTGTGTGGAACTAAATCAAATGACCATGTGTAATGTGAAAGCAGTTGCTTGTGATGTACCCATAGAGAATTATCACCCAACTGAGACACACTAATGAGCTTTTTATCCTCTTTTGATTGTTGACATTTTTAGTTTATTTGGTGGTTGAGTGTGAGAACAAAAAGCTGAGTCTGAGCTCTGATAAACCTTTGTCGTAAATGACCTCCTGACACCAAATGGCAGAGAGACAAGTTAGCAACTTACAAACTATGTTTATATACTATATACATTATATACTGGAATTTTAATTCCTGTTTAAGTTTTGCCTGTGATGAACTGGACTTTTCACTGTAAGTGATATTGTGGTCCTTGTTTACATGTTATGATTTTTATAAATGCTAATTATTTATGTGGACACTGACTCCAGTTATAGCTGTTGTTCAAATTCATCGTGGACTTTTGGAGTAATCCTGCTAACGGACAAACCAACAAACCAATGCCGGTGAAAACACAACCTCCATCCTAGGCTTTCGGCCTTGGCGGATCTAATAATCCCAGTCACTTCCACACAGTGAGGCATACAGCTTATTAATTAAACACTGGTATCGGATCGGTACTCGGTATCGGCCGATACCCAAAGCCCAGGTATCGTATCGGTATCTGGACTGAAAAAGTCAAATCGGTGCATCCTCAATTTATGTACAAACTGTGGTAATATATGTAGTATGTAGGCCTAATGTATGTAATGTGATGCATACAAAAGTACATTTGAAGTGGGATATATTGCCAAGATATACGCATAAATATAAATATACCAGACACATGCAGTGATTATGTCATGAAACTGCTGAATTAGCGTACTGGCATCTTTTTTTGGTCCAATTCAGGCACTGGGCATTACAACGTCTATCTAAACTGATAGTCTGTCAATGAGTGCTGTGCATCTGTCAGCTTGTTTGTGATTATTCTACTCCAATGCTTAATTAATGCAGCACTAAATGGTTTTGTGAGGAGGAACTTCTGGACAGAAACATTTCACATTTGAATAAAAAATAATTAAAAGTATTAAAGTTCATTATCAGAGGAAAGTATCTGTAGAAAACTGAAGATTCAGAGACATTTGCACTTGTCAAAACAATTAGTAGCTTTAATGATTTTTGTGTTTAAAGTTGCTTTTCAGTTTCTTTACAGTTGGGGGTGTACATTACGGAACCAAAACACAACATAAATATGGATATATCTGAGATCCATATGTACAGATGGAATAAACTCTACCAATGGTCAAAATAAATACATGATACATTAAATATATTTTCTCTTCATAACTTAGTGATACAACTTAGTGATCTCCTCACAAAGCGTTACTTCCCTTAAAGATACGCACACTTTTAGAGATGCTTTTACATTTGAGACAAAGAGTGTGTCTCAGAGAAGATGTAACTAATATAAATAACTGACCACTAATATATCTAGCAATAGATAGATGTCAGCTTTTTTGATAATAGCCTTTTTGGCATTCTGTGCACATGACAGTAGGATAGCTAAATGAAAGAAAAACAGTATCATACAGCATATACAGCCAGGACTTAAAGGACTGAAAGCTCTTCAGTCATCAGCATGCAAGTTTACCCTTCATCTCCTCATCCTCTCTGCTTTTTCTTCCTATTTAATTGTATTCAACAGTAAACAACTCATCAAAAGCACAATAACACTACCGGCATGGTAATTCTCATTTCAACTGGATTTGCTCTAGTAGCCTATGTTAAGCGTCTTTTTGGTTGTTCTCCACTGGCATAAAATCAGACAAACACTGCAAGAGAGGGAAGGCCAAGTGAGAGACAGGGTTATGTGGAGAGAAAAAAAGGCTTTTGCATTGCAGAAAATCAGTCGCTTTCAAGTCAATAGATCGGCTATAGGGTGAAACTATCCCGTTTGATATAAGCGGCACGATAATGAGCATGTCGAAGACAGAGGGACATTAAAAGATGCTGCTGGAGAATGCTGGATGACGCCGTCGTCTCTGTCTCCTGTTGCTTTCAAACACATGGATGCCTTTTGAATTCCTCTGTGTGTGTGTGTGTGTGTGTGCGTGTGTGTGTGTGTGTGTGTGTATGTGTATTTGTGTGCGTGCATGTGTGTGTGGGTGGGTGAGTTGATGCGCCAGTGTGTCTTTGTCCGTGTGACAGTGTAGGCAGTAGATGTGACATTCTGGATTCAGTTGCTAGTTGTTAGTCATAATCCACCAGGAAGCTGAGGAAACACACCACATGCAGAGAGTTAGGTCACCACACAGCAACAAGGACACACACGGCAGGGTACATAAAAAAAAAAAAAAATCTAATTTACATTTTATTAAGCTCTAATTTAAGCAACAAACATTTCCATTAGCAAAATAACAAATGTGTAAATGATTGACGTCATTCGGGGATGTCGGCAATTAAAATGAATGAATTATTTTCAGGAAGTTTTATAGATACAGGACATAAGGTCATGAGGTTCAATGCACATTGTTCTGCTGTTTTCAAACCGTCCAAAGTTACAAACGCCTTGCTTAAGTCCTGCCTTTTCGTTGAACGAACTGCTGATTGTAACGTGACGCACGGGACATGAACAGAGGTCTTCTGGATGAAAGCCTTGTGTTTGTTGGACCCATCCACCTCCCCTCCCGCCCGCCCGATGTGTGTCTTTTCACTATTTATACTACGTCACTTGTTAACATTCAGCATATCCCTGGTTTGCAGAAACCTCCAATGTCAACATTTTTTCCGGGCGACTGGGATGTTTTCAGACAAAGGGTGAAAAGATGTGGTGCAGGACAGCCAGTAAGAGAAAAATAAAGCATTTTTTTTACATGCAAACAAATGCACCTGAAAATTACCATAATGGGTCCTCTATATAAAAACACCTGGTTGCTGATGCAAAGCTCCTCTTGGAAACAACATATGAAGGCAATGTCGGGTGACTGACAGACAATAATAGCCTCTGCTGGCAGCAGCAGAATTTTATTTATTTTTCTATTATTGATTCCAGAGTCGACTCCTTCCTGCGCTTCTGACGCACACCTCGTAAACTATCCTCCCTCTTTCTTCCAATCAGTGCACTGTGGCCTCACGTGTATCCTCCGCAGCCAAACACATCTGAGACTCGGAGCAATGACTAATGATCTGGTCTGCTCTTTGAGAAAAATAGGCAGTGTCTCTCAAAGCAAACACATACAGTATGTTATTCTATAAGAAGCAGCTATTTTACTGAAAATGCTGCACAGCATGCAAGCATCCTCAGTGCCAGAGTAAATTCTCTCCTACTGGTTGTCAGTAACTTAATCAAACTTCTAATCTTTCAGAACTTATTAACTTTTCCCCAGGAGAATTAACGAGACAAACGTCAACTAATACTACTACAGTAAAAACAAGTGATTATTTCAATTATTATTATATTATTATTTTCAGTTTAGTCAGTTTAATTTAATCAAATATTGACTATATATTTTAAATTTTATTTTTCCAGGCTTATTGTAATTAGTTTTTATTCCGGCAAACATATTTTGAGATTTGAGATTTATCGCACACACACAGTCGTGTTTTCATTACTTTTGAGGACATTACATTGACTTACATTAATTTCCTGGAGACCAATTTAACCCTAACTGTAACTGCTGCTTGCCTAAACCTAACCCTTACCCTAACACTAAACCAAGTCCTCACCCTAAAATATAATGATTTACGTTATGGGGATGTGCATTTTGTCCCCATTTGGAAGGCGAGTCCCCACAATGTGACTGTGTAAACAGGTTTAGGTCCCCACAACACACAAACACACAAACACACACCACACATGCACACACACACACACACACACACAAGCTGCATTTCTGCAGTTTTCTTAAATAAGCACTGAAAGTACAACACCTTCTTAGTCTTTTTAGATTGTTTTTGTTCTGTTTTCAAACATCAGATCTTTTTCACTGCCTGTTTACACCTGCTGTTTAAACCAACCCATATCTGATTACAGTGTTTACACCACAACTGTTTATGTCCGAAACTGTCAGCATGCGTATGTGCGAGTCACAGATGTGTAAACAACCACGTACAGTAACCTAGCAACAAGCGCCGCCCACACGGCTAAATCACCATCTGCAACCGACGTAAAGAGGCAGAACTTATAATTAACCCTATTGCTTTCTGAAGCATATTTAAAGACATGCAACAAATGAATCAAAAGTCAAGACGAGAGAGAAGAGTCATGGTTGTAGCCTGGGCTCGGGTGGCAGTGATTCGTGCTACTATGTGCGTCACAATGCGGTATGAGGCATGAGGTTGCCTGCTGGACACATTTTCCACACGGAAATGTGTCCGAAAGAAGACAGAAGAAAATATTTTTGCCCTGTTTACACACCTTTACAATACACACATATTTAATCTGTGCCATGTGAGCAAAACATCAGAACCGACTCACTTTCAACAAGCAGTGTGAACATAGCCCTGGGTGTTTGGAGAGAATATCCCCACTTTGATATCTATTTATTCAGAAACATCCAATATTTTCACAGTAAATGCCTGATTTGAAAACATTTTCTACCTTTAGGCTCAATAAGCAAATTCTCAAAGAGAGTAATTGTCAGGAGGCCCAGAAATTCTGGACGCACCCCCGATTTCCACAGATGGGAGGTTTCAGTACATCTTTACTTATCATAACACATCCACGCCTAATGTACTAATGCAACAGCTGACTGTGACACACAGCGAAATCACCACATTAAGGGTGAAATGTGTCAGATCTGGCCATAATTTGAGTTTAAAATATTCAAAAAATGAACAAACAGAATGTGAAGAGGTTACAGTGTTGATGTTATGTCAGAGACGTCTATTTGTGTTGCAGAGGCATCTTCTGAAATGAGCATGATAAACCAGCTAGCCCTATCCTGTCTTGTAATACCTCTTGTAGCTCAAGAGGCAATAGTAAGTTACTGTAGCGTCCAGTCTGCCCTCAGTCCAACATGAGAGGACGAAGAAGAGCTTCACGTTGAAGGTACATGGTTCGTGTGTGTTTTAATAGTTTGTTTGCTGGATTAAATTCAAAGTGGCAGAAATGAGAAAACAACTTGAAGGGTTCATTTGCAAAAAACACTTGCTTAGTTTATATTTATTTTTCTAAATCATGTTGGAGTGCAATCCAGGAAATGTCAATCAAACTAGTGTTGGGTTGTTTTGATAAAATATCTCAAATTAAAAATGTTCCTAAATGTTTTTTTTATTATTATTGTGCACTCAAGGGAATATGAATCAAACTGGTGTTGGTTTATTCATTTTAAGAATGGCTTTTATCTGTTGCATCCTTGCCTCATCCTTCCCACCGCAGGAGACTACTTTGCCAGGTGTAGAGCGTGCGGGGACCGACGGTTGTTAGCTCGAATTTCATGAGTATATATACTCAGCACTGTTTCTGTTGCTGCTGTTACACAGGTTAGAACTCTGCCACCCCGGACGCAAGCCTATAAACAAACTGTCAAAATATACACGCACCGTACAGCCCCCGGTTAGTGTCACAGTAAACACAAGATAAGATGTCTAACGTAAACTACAGGCAGACGCCACACGTTAATAATATAAGATAGCAATGTTATTTTGACCGGCTCTCAGAGTTTCAGCAGTTTGGTCCAATTTTGCACATTCTTGTCCTGTTGCTAGTTAGCAGCCTACAGCAGTTAACATTTTCTTTTTTTATATATATAAGTGACAACTGTATATTTAGATTGTATGGACCCAGTAGTAGAGGTGAAATGCTGTCCCCTATTTGTTTGGAGCATGTGGCCAGATCTTACACATTGCACCTTTAACTAATCTTATCTCTCAGTTGGCCAGCAGAAACGACAGACAAGTAGACAATGTCAAAATAGGCCAACATAATGACCTACAGCGTTGTCCCATTTCCATATTAAATAGCACTTCTGTGGAAGATGTGACTAAGTAGTGTGTTTGAGTTTAGTATCCATACTAAAAAAAAAACTAATTTCAATTTCAAGTGTTTACTGTTGATGTGCGCTATTGTCCCACAATGCAATGCAAAGAGGAAATGAAGGAGCTACACACAATTGCAAAAAAATGTAGATGGTGGTTGAACAGCTCCAGAAATATGTTGGCAAACAACAACAACAACAACAACAACAACAGCAACAAAGAAAATGTTTGTACAAAAAACACTGTTAAGTACATTGATTTCCTGTATACTACCTTCACAAACAGTATGACAATTAGTATTTATATAGGCTTATTTAATATGGAATTGGGAGACATGTCATCCAGGCTACACTGCATGGTTGGTTACTGATTGCATCGTCTGGGCGAGCAGACATAACCATTCTGCAGCCTGGCCTAAGATGAGCAAAGATAGGCTGAAGAGCAAGTTCAATGTCAAAGCTGGTCAAAGTTGGTGAATGTGAGCAGATCCCTGGCGTGGATACTTGTGGTTACCATTTTCAATTCCACCATCCAGCCAGGCTATTTTTCTAAAGATACCCTTCAAAACTACTTGGAATTGCTGTTGACACAGGGGAGAAGCAAGGCTGAGTGATCACAAGCGACTCGGAAACAGCAGGAAAATGACAGATCACAGAGGCACTGAGCAGCTGAGCAGAATGTCTAGCATCCTCTCAACACCCTTTGGGTCTAATGTGCCGTCACTGAGCCAAAACTGGATGCGTGTCATACTATACGATCACGAAGGTTTGGAAGTTTGTGGAGGTTTCGCCGTATCTTACATGTGTTGATCTCACACTACGTAGGGTTTGCAGCACTGGTTTTCTAGCTTATTGTCATCCGTGACATTTAATGTTTATTAATGCTATATACACACATGAATGCATTCACAGACACACACATATATACAAACCTGGGAGCAACATGGTGGAAACTACTTCAGCATCCTCCAACATGTCAATGACGCAGCGCTGGAAATCTTTACTGCTGTTGGACTGCAGGTAGCTATAGAGAAGACAATGCAGGAGCACAAGAGGGGTAAAAAGAGAAAAAGAGACAGCTTAGAGAGGAAATCGGAGTTGAGCATCACCTGTAGCTACATTAATTATCCACTATTTATGATAAAATATAAAGTTTCTCACTGGAGATATTCTGCATTTTAAAATTACAGCCGTTTTGAAGATGTGAGTTAAAGGTCCAGTGTGTAGGATTTAGGGGGATTTATTGGCAGAATTGGAATATAATATTTATTGGTTTTTTTTAGTGTATCATCACCTGCAACTAATAATTGTGTTTTTGTTAGCTTAGAATGAGCCCTTCATATCTACAAAGGGAGATATGTTTGTTTTCTACAGTAGCCCAGAATGGACAAACCAAACATTGGCTCTAAAGAGAGCCTTTCGTGTTTTTACGTTACCTGAAGGCCACCGTAGTTCTCCGACATGCTTGTGAAACTGCAATAACGTGAGCCGCAGAGTGCAAAACCGAGGTACCGCCAGCTGCTGTTTGAATTTCGTGGCTCCTAAAGCAAAAATGTCCTGAAAGATACTACGGCGTTACCACGGTTTAGCACTCGGCGGCTCACGTTACCACAGTCTTGGAAAGGGAGGAGTGAGTGGAGGGGTTGCTCAGTTGTTTGCAATCTGCAACCACACCACTAGATGGCACTAAACTACACACTGGTCCTTTAAATGTGCAAAGAGTCCATTTTTTTTGTGTAGAAAAACAAAAATGTAAATATTAATATTATAGAAAATCTTTGTTGACTTTTTTAAAATCACTTTTCTATCTGTTTTCTGGCAGAGAGATATATTCATAGATATGTGTATAGATATCTTTTCAAACCATTTAAGCTACATCCGTGTGTGTGTGTGTGTGCGAGCTGAGGGACGGGCCATCTGCTCATCTTCACTGGTGGGGAACATTTCCATCAAAAAGTTAAGAGTGCCAAACAGTCTGCCAATATCTGACACACACACACAACAACACACACACACACGCACACACACACACACACACACACACACTGACACACACACACACACACTGACACACACACACACACACACACCATACTGACCTCATCCAGGAGATGCGGTCTTGCCAGAACTCATACATTATGTAACACAACTTTCCAGGGAGCTTCTGAACGGACACACTGACAGCAGGGTAGAGAAGAGAAGTAGAGTGGGGCAAGAAGAGGATACAAAGTGAGAGAGAGTAAAGGACATGAAAGAAGTTTGAATCTTTAGAGAGATGTCAACTAGAACCAGTGGTGAAACGTAACTAAGTACATTTACTCAAGTATTGTAATTAAGTACAAATTTGAGGTACTTGTACTTGAGCATTTCTCTTTTACGCTATTTTATACTTCTGCTCCACTGCATTTATCTGACAGCTTTAGTTACTTTACAGATTACAGTTTTTCATACCATTCCTGTCCAATAAAAAAACATGTAACTCCAAATATGATGATTTTGAATGTTTGTGCATTAAAAGAATATTAGCCCCAATTTTCATACAATACATTAGTGACAGTGTCACTGTGTGAAAATATGAAATTGTTCTTAAAACAATTTAATTCATTTTCAAGCTGCTCAGAGTTTGGGTCACATAAAAGCTGCTATATTATCCAAGGATGATGGATGATGAAACAGTACTTTTCCATCCTTTTCACTCAGTTTACTTCAGTTTTGGCTCAGTTGACAAACCCCTGATTCAACATTGCTTCAATTCTCAAAAAGCTACCTCAGCAGCAGAGCCCGACACATTGTCTAACAGATATATTGCTTTGTCTGCAAGACACTCACTGCAGATTGTCAGAGTTGGTTGCGGTGGCTTCGATGTAGCTCTTCAGAACTTTCCGGAAATTGTCCAGATCTTCATCGGTCACCGACATCTGCCTCTGAACCAACAGGATGTTCTGTTGGCAACGAGATGAGACAGAGAGGAAAATGATGAGATGACACGTTGGCTGCTCACATCACCCCCTGAGGTCCAGGCATGTGACGAGATGGAAACTATTGAAGCATTTGATTGATTATACATTCCTAAGGGTACATATCTATCTATCACTGACAGCAGATGAGATATAAATAAACACGTTTTATGTCACTTAGTATTGCTCTCACTAAGACACTCTGTCAGTACATTCAGTTTTATGGAGGCACCAATGATTAAAAGTGCAATTCAAGGACTTTTCGTACATTCTAAGCAATGAAAAACACAGCAAAGTGATTTATCTGCCCTATAATAACCATGTTGCCATGATACCTCATCAGTGTCATCAGAACAGTTTGTCACTTCATACTGACGGCAGCAGCTGGTGAGGCTATTCCCTCTCGATTAAATGTGAACTCGCAGTACGTCAGTGTTGCAAGTTGTTTTTTTTTTACATTTGTTCATTGAAGTTTGCTGGTGAAGTATAGTGACAGCACACTCAACGTATCAATGTAAAATGTTCCATGGAAATGTTTCATAAAACGCCTGATTTCCACATAAATCCATGGACCTCCTGACAGAGGAGAAGAAAAGACACTCTGATATATATATATATATAAATATATATTTCCCTTTATCGATTGATGTGCCCATCTAATGAGCAACGTCCCCGCAACTGGCGGTGATTCAGCGTCCTCCTCTGGGAAACTGGGCTTGAACTAAAGTCCTCTGCCTGCATGGTCCCCCGATGCACAGCATCATGCTGCATTGACGAGAGTGAGTCACCACTTCAACCAGTATAAAATGAAACTCGTCTTATGGCTTATTGATTGAAAAGTCAGTTCATCTTCATTTCAAAGAGACAGAGTTTTGGTTGTATGTGCCTTGTAAGTTTAGTTTTTAGATATCAATCTTTGAAATCTCTTTTTTGTTGCAACTCCAATATAATGGAAGAGCATTCAGTTTAATCTATGGCGCTCATAGCATTTAAAGGTGCAGTCTTAGGATCTAATGGCATCTAGTGGTGAGGTTGCAGATTGCAACCAATTTAAACTTCTCCCGTGTGCCATGTGACATGTTGGTTGTGGCTAGAAGGTAACCCCCAGGTTGCAAAAACGTGCGAAAACTCTAGCGAGACTCGCTACCCGGCGACCTATCCTAACCATAACCATTTCGTGAGTTCTTCTCAACTTGGGGGGGTTACTTCCTAAACACGACCCAAGCGTGTAGGAGAACTATGGTGGGCGACGCAAAAATGTGAAAATGTGAATGGCCCAATCTGGAGCCAGTGTTTGGTTTGTCCATTCTGGGCTACTGTAGACACATGGTGACCAGTTCCGTGAAGAGGACCCGCTCCGTATGTAGATATGAATGGCTCATTCTAAGTTAACAAAAAAAACGATTCTTATTTTCAGGTGATTATACACTAAAGAAAACAGACTTATTAATATTATATTCCATTTCTGCCAATAGATCACCCTAAATGTTACACACTGTTCCTTTAAAAATTACATTTAAAAACTGAATTACCCACAGATCCCACTGTGAAGAGTTGTTATTGAACTTCATTCTACTAAAAAATAGTACCTATGAAAAGTGCAATGTTTCAAAGGACCAAACTAAATTACATTCAGCTCAATTGTATTGCAGTTGCAGAAACTTTACAGGAGGATACTTCAAAACCTCAGCACATACAATCAAAACAATGTACATGACCAGAATCCACTAAAGGTGAGTGAGAATATGTAGTATTGTAATTTAGGTTTAAAAAATACCATTTAAATATTGTGTTTTATATTGTGCATGGAAATACACAGTGAAAAAGGACGCGGATTTATGCATTGAAATTGTGTGTATTTTTGTATTTGGTCATTCAGCTCTTTGTCACAAGGATAGCCATACTTTTATTTCAATATTTGTTTTTTACTGGGTTTTATAGAAACATGTAAAAACAGAATTCACTTTACTATTACTGTTATAAATACTTTGACATAACTGTCACCATAGTTACCGTTAAACATGCTTACTGGCACTTTAACCTGTCTGTGGGTGTTTTCACGCCATTTCTACCTCTCAAGTGCATCATCAGTCAGTAACTTCCTTTGTCCATGTGTGATACCATCAAATACACTCAGACAGATTTTGATTCACTCTCTCTTGTTTCAAGGTGAGCCTTGTGAGCAAAAACCGGCCCTTGTCTGCTTCGCGTCGAACATCCTTTCACCTTGAGGCTTACCATGTATTGATTTTCATAGCCGGAATGAGCTGGAATGAATATAAATGTGCCTGGAAAGCAGACATTTGCTGGTACAGTAGGTTATGGTATCATTTGGTTTGAGAAGGAAATTGGTATGCTGCTTGACATTTAGAATGCATGGGGACAGTGAACAAACTGGATGAGTAAAATGCATTTTCTAGAGAGAATAATTGCGGAGTACAGATGAAACTAAGAGATTAAAATATATCTCGTCAGCTTTTTGGGAACATACTGCAACTGGGTGTCAGAAAGAGCAAAAGGAGGAGTAACTGGGGGTGTGAATGGAGTAGAATCATAAGATAAATATGTATTTAGAGACTAGCAGTGGTGAAATGTTTTGAATAAAATAATTTTGTTTGGACAGCCTCCAATATAATTTGCTGTGACCTTTCCCCAGTCAACTCACAGCACAGTATATAAGCTCTGCAGGCACTGGACTGAACTGGACTTAAACTGGACTTGTTTGCACTGGTACATCAATCATTGTATTTTTTTCCTGTTGGGCTCCTTGGCAGGTTGGGGAACTGAACTGTTCATACAGTATCATATTTTCACATTCATGTGTGTCCTTGTTGTGTGTGTTGTTGTAATGGTTTATGGTGTTTGGTTTGCTTGTTGGCTGGGACGCAGGGTGCCAGTCCTACAAACGCAAAAGTCTGTCACCGAGTGATGAAGTTACACGATTGGTCGGCCGAGTGTCGGGGTTTCCTCATTGGCCGTTGCTCTTTCAAAATGAAAAGGCAGAGAACAGTACTTTATGTAAATGAGCCCGTCCAGTGTGACGTATCCGGCTCACGAAACTTGGACCAAGCTGTCAAAATAGGCGATCTAGTTCGAAAATGAAACGAGATTCAGCAGTGTCTATTTCTCGCTTAAAATGTTTTCAGAAGTAGATTTTGGTGGATAGTTTAAACGGAATAACAGAAAGTTTACGAGCAGGCCACCACGTTGTTTCCTGTTTGAAACGGCGAGCAGAAGACCACAGACAAATCAGGTGCATTCCACGATTCCAGTTGAGTGGATCCCCTAGTGTCCTCACTGGACCTGGTGGACATGTACCGCTGGATTTAACATTATAGACATGACCACTGACTATTTGTGCAACATTTTAGCTACAAATTCAACACAGATTCTGACCGTACATTGTCCAGCCATATACTCGGTTTTGACAAAGTCTTGTTTTCTTCTCTCTTTCTTTGCACTGGAACTGAGCTACCATGCTGTACCAAAACAATTACCACCAACCACCCCGGTTGCACGAAAAGGCGTGTGAATGACACAACAATGCGCAAGGCAAAAGTGTGTAACAAGAACGCCCTTCTTGCTTTAGGTATATTTTTACGCCATGTAGTCTGTACTGACTGCAATGTAAATGCATCCATGAGAATATGCTAAGATCAGAGCTAGTGACGTAGAATAAAAAATGTGAAAGGCCACTTATGATGGAGGGGAGGTGGATGGGTCCAACAAACACAGGACTTTCAACCAGGAGACTGGTGTTTGGTTTTGTAAATTACGTTAGTGACGTTTGTCACATGTTTTCCATGGGCCTACTTATATAACGTTGTTTTGTACATATTTTACTTAGTTAACGTACTTATTTTAAGGCCAACCATGATGTTTTTCCTAAACTTATGGCAGTTGGTTTGACTCAACTATGTATGTGCACTCTTTGTAATTTATGTAGATATATGCAACATTCATGTTAAATGAAAACAAGCTAAGTGTGGATCCTTTTAAATGAGCAAAACATGAAAATACTGTTATAATCAGCAATTATCCACTAAAGTCAGTCCTTCCTTAGTTTGTACTCTACTTGATTTGCACAGTGAGATGCAATCATTGCAATCAAACCGCTGTGTAGTCTGACAAAGAGAGTCGGTCTATATAATAACTCTGCTGTGCTGTAGCTGCAGGCAGAAAAGTGTCTAATTTCAACATCACAATGGAAACGCCTCAGTTCAACCTTGAGTGTTTGATTGCTCTGAAAAGCTGCTTGTAAAAGGTTAATTTGGTTTATATGGATAATAAAATCTTTGTGTGTGTGTGTGTGTGGTTAGTAAAATGTTGAATTAAGATTTAGTGTTATGATGACCACCATTGTTATCATTTCTACATTGTGCTTTAATAATACCCTGTGTGTGGCAGCCTGTGGTATAATCACACACCACTTAGGTAATCACTAACTGATTACAATGATTGTCATGACAACAAATTCTACTTTAATGATGAAACCTGCTCAATAAAAACTACAAAACAAAGCGTTTAGTCACCGCTTCTTCACTCAGATCGGTAAAATATTTATATCAGTGCTGACTTACAGACTTGTACGTGCTGGCCAGTGTGTCCTCTTTCAGTGGCTCCAACTTGGGACCCTGAAACAAGAAGGTAACAAATATGAGAACAACTTCTCGGCTTTGTTAAACATCTGGGTGAGAAAGGTCAGTGATGATCAATATATTCTTTTGAAAGTCATTACAAAAACAATTTCGCAACAACGAGAAGTTTCATTTAGACATATTTCACTTAAATCTTATTCCATTGCATAATTTGGCATGCCATGCTAAATCAACATCACCTCATCATACCAACACATACAAAGACAAAAGATTACTGATATTTGAACACAGACATTTGCACCTCTGGGCAAATTGCACCTGTTAGCAGGCTGCAGGCACTAACGGGATGCATAAAAGTATGCAAAGTAAATGGACTAAGTATGTGAATCACAGCTGTTACTGTATTTTTTTTCTTGTGCTCTGCTCTATGTTATCTGATGGGATTGTGTGTGTGATTTGACATTTTTTAAAGGCCGTTGTGGAAGATAAATCCCCTACAGGGCTGGAAAGGCAGCCGGTTAGACTGTTATCAGGTCATTAAATGTGTGTTATCAGTGATTATAAGCCCCATAGATGTGGGTCAGTAGGGCCCTGCTACACCCACTAGTAGGTTTTATCATCTGTTCACATGGGTGATTAGCGAAAGAAGGAATAAAAGAAGACGACAGCGACCTCTCGACCATAGTAGTTATGACAGCAGCAAAAGCGTAAGTCAGGGGCTGTAGTTTAGACAGTGCCAAACTCCATTGGTACTCGATACCTTTTAAGGTATCGACCACCGACCAACCCAGTACCAAGTAGCACGAAACTTCTCCAGTCAAACGATACCTGCAATCAAACCTTTTTGTGCCCAGATCTAGAAAAAAGATGACTGTTTTGCTCGCAGCCAATCACCGCAAGCGTCCTTCGATTTATCGTAACGTGTGATTGGCCCACTACCGCAGTAGCTACAACCTACAGGCTACTGCCGTAATTTCCTGCCTGCACAAGGCTCTGAACAGGGAGATGTCTGAGCAGGTGGGCGATGGATGGGACATAAAACACTTGCACCATGGGTGTGTGTTCACAACCTTAAGCTTCACTTTGACTTTTGAAACAGTTATTTTAAGCCAAAACAACGTAGTAGGTGTAGTAGGCCCCTAATAACACACATTTAATGACCTGGTAACAGTTGAATCGGGTGCAGCGGGTTAGATCCTATCACTCAATAATGCCATTGTGTTTCTTATAGCTAATAATAGGAGAATAACGTAATGATGGGATAAAGGCAGCCATAGTCTACCTAGAGTAGATGTATGTACTGTAAAAAAAAAAAAAAAAATCAAGTGTAAACGATGTGATTTACCACACATGAGTTCTTTCTTTCAACCACATCCGTAGGCTATGTAGAGCATGCACTTTGTAAATGTATGATGTTATGAATAATGAAATACAGTCAATGTAATAATAACAGAATGAGCTTTCTGTCTTAAAGGTTATGGTTCTTGTTTGTATGTGTGTTAGTGTGTGTTGTCGGGGAACATAACCTTTGAGGCAGAAAAACTCATTCTGTTGCATTTGAGAGAGCAGAGAAAGGGAGCGAGATGGACAGAAGGTGTGTGTGATGGCGGCGGTGGCGTTGAAGTGTGGGGATGTATATTGCACTCTGAGCATGCTGCAGGTTATGAATTGCTTTGATATTGCACTCTGAGTCCCTCTGGGTCGACAGAACCGAGGGCTGGAGAGAGAAAAAAAATGCTTTGAGAGACACTGAAAGGAGAGGAAGAATGAGCATCAGAAGACGGGAATAACGGGAGTTAATAAAGAAAACAGCAGACAAAGAGAGAGAGAGAATGAGGTGGAGCAGAAGATGTGGCAGGAGTGTGAAAGAGGTTTCGAGGCGTTGTAGCAAGAATGGGTCATAGGACACAGAAATGAGAGGTAGAGAGGTAGCCGTACTCTGTTTGACAGATACGCATATCTTTTTTCATGCTGTGAGTGCACCCTTTGCTCTTTTTGACGATCACAAACACACAAAAACGTGCTCGGAATTACGCTGTCAGTGCAAAACTGAGCAGAAAATGGACAATATCTAACATAACAGACAGTTTGTAAGACTTAAACGTTTTCCGCATCACGGCTGAAACCATTCAAGCACTGAGCTGACACCTTGTCCCAGACATAATGACAAAAACAGAACATTGAACCATGTGAAATCCACGTGTTCCTAAAAGCCTCGCAGGCAGCTTTACAGGTAGATTTGTGCACAACCTGCAGTGCTGTGTGTCGCCCACCTGTGTACTTTTCATTATTCTTAACACATAAATAATTCTGTGACCCAAAATATTTGAAAAGCCAATGCATTCGGTGTTACTATTTTGCATATTCCTTGCATAAATTGTCATTTATTTAATAATAAAGCTGTTTTTAAAACTGAGGTGGCAGACCTGTGACAGCACAACAAACACACAGCCTTTGTTATTTCCTATTAAACAGTTTCCATTACCTGTTGGTAATGCTGGTAAGGGGGCCCAGAGGGTCAAAATATTGAAGCTCTGTATGTGCTCATGCTTGCTTAACCTTTCAGATTGAATTTGTATTCCACTTGGAAGGAACGGCTTCATACCTGACACTCCAGTTTATCCAGCAGCTGCTGCAGCCTGTTGATCTGAGAGCACCAGTTCTCTCCGTCCTCCATGCACACACCTGGAGACGACACAGTACTAAATCATCGGAATAGCTAACAACAATGTAGATCTGTGTCCCAGTTCCAGCGTGTATATAGGCCTACTTCTGACTGGATTTGAGTAAATGCAGTAGTAGCAGTGGTACATACAGCAGTCTATGTTTTATAGTATTGCTATATACTTTGCAGCTGAGAGTTTCCTTTCTGTGTTTAACCATTTGATTGATGTGAAATGACCCCATTCAGTCTTGTCCAAACAGATGTTTTCCATCAGCTGTCAAGGTCAAACTAGAATTACCACCTCGCGGTTGTATACCATCTTGTTGCTAAATAATAATTAATGTGCTGTCAAAGATGTAAATCCAGAGGACAGATGATAATTTTTGTAATGGGTTATGTATGAAAATGGTGATGTGTTTTGTTCTTTTGTCTGATGGGTCTTACTTGTCTGTCTGTTTATGGGAACAGTATGTCTAACTGAGCTGCCTATGGATGCAAAATGAATTTCAGTGCAAACTGGCAATAAAGTTGTATCGTATCATATCGTATCGTATCGTATCGTATACCGCCACCAACCAGTCAAGTTGCAGTTTACAACCATGTCTGTCCAAAATGTCATCACTTTCATCATTTTATCCTGTTGGACATTTGTGTTAAATTGTAATAACTGTAATAATAAATAGCATATGAATTCTTGAGTTATGGCCAAAAATGTGTTCTGTGAGGTCACAGTGACCTTTGACATTTTGCCACCAAAATCTAATCGGTTCATCCTTGTTGTCCAAGTGGACGTTTCTACCAAATTTGAAGAAATTCAGCTCTATAGGCGTTACTGAGAGATCTCAAGAATGGGATGGACATGAAGTCACTGTGACCTTGACCACCAAAATCAAATCAGTTCTTCCTGGAGTCCAAGTGGATGCTTGTGCCAAAATCCTCCAGGCCTTCTTGAGATATCACGCTCATGAAAATGGGTTGGTTGGACGACCCAAAAATGTAATGCCTTCGGCCACTGCTGTCGCTGGTGCAGAGGCATAAAAAAACACAGAGGGCAATGCAGAAGTGGTTTCATGCCCTATGTTAAAATGCCTCCTTGTACAAATGGCAAAAAAAAAACAATCTTACATATATCCATTTAAAAAAAAAAAAAAAAAAGCCAAAGTTTGAAGGATTCAGAGAAAACAATTATTGTGAAAGAATATAAAATCATTCATCCATAAATGGTAATTACTGTATGATGATTCACACTTCTTATTACGTGTATAAAAAGACATCCAACTTCTGATGGCAATTTATTTGAAAGTTTTTTGACCTCCAGGGTTCAATGCTTTTCCCTGCAGGCTCAATATCTGATGTTCAGTCTGTGAAGAAGAAAATAAATGAGGCTCAACATAAAATAATTGTGTTTAGAAAATGTCAATATGATCTTTGTAGGTAAAAAAAAAAGCCCTCAGAGAGAGTTTACAGCCGGCTCTAATTATGAAGAATACTCATAATGACAGTGATGGGAATAATCCATCTGTACACCACTGAACACAATTTCCCCAGTGGATGACAATAAAAAGTACATTTCGTTATTCACATGCTCTGGTGGGAATGTTATCATGATGTTTGAAATGTTGATCTATAGTATGGTGTCATTTGTCCAAGTATGGAGACTAAAACTGATAGGACTTATTCCTTTGTGCCAAGGAGCTTTATTGTTGTCCAAAAAGTACTAAGTATAGTTTAATGTGCTGCAGCTGAGCAGTTAGTTGGCTGTCTAGCCTGCCAACTGTCATTAGCAGTGCTCTTTTCCCCGGTGAATGTTTGGTTGCAGGCTCGCTCAACGAGATAAGCTGCAGGTAAGATGTGTGTTTGTGAGTGAGATAAGAAGGAGACTTTAATATGGAAGCTATAATGTGAGTTATTGTTCTGTTCTGTTGTGTAGCTGCTGTCTGTCTCAGAGTGACCGACCGTCTGCTCTGCCTGTGATAGAATGTGGACGTCACTGCTCTATGCAAAAGAGGACAACACAGGATAAGTGATTTGCAGAGCAGATATGGAGCTGGCAAAAAAACGCTATTCAATTTCAAAACACATCAACGAGACACACATTTGCACTGGGTGGGATCTGCATCATGATCATTTTGACTCAATCTCAGAAACTATCCTGCTGCCATAAATTCTCACTTGAAAACAGTCTGCAGCAAATAAAACTTCCGATGGAGGAATGTTTGCTAAAAATTACAATTCCCAGGAAATTATTTTGCTAGTTTTAAAAAAATGTAAGTAGCCTACATATATTCTAGTGAGATGTCCAATGCAGTGAGTCCCCAGCACCCACAGCTGGTCATTTGAGTGGGTCCCAGGGAAATTGAGGGGTCCCCTATAAAATGCTAGGTACTGTATTTAGCATAAAACAATATGTTCAAATTATAACATGGCAAACTCAACAGCTGTCAGTGTGTCAGTGTGCTGACTTGACTATGACTTGCCCCAAACTGCATGTGATTATCATAAAGTGGGCATGTCTGTAAAGGGGAGACTCGTGGGTACCCATAGAACCCATTTTCATTCACATATCTTGAGGTCGGAGGACAAGGGACCCCTTTGAAAATGGCCACAACAGTTTTTCCTCGCAAAAATTTTGCGCAAGTTTGAAGTATCTTCACTCTAGCTTTAAAACTAAGCCCGCTACAACCTAAAAATCGTAAATTGCGTTAATGTGTTAAAGAAAGTAGTCGCTTTAAAAAAATGTGCGTTAACACGTTAACTTTGACAGCCTTAGTTTTTATGTTTTCCTTTCACTCATTGAGACTATGAACAAAACGGGATCTAGTCTTACATGAGATATATGCGCAAATGATAACAAATGGTGGCTGTCAGTGAAAATATTGTCTTTTAACACGACAGCGCCTCCCCTGGACAGTAAAGCATCATTAGGTCATCATGGAGATGAGTGAATACGGCATCGATCATTGGCCAGGTGAGTTTATTTACCAATATCGAGTTTGTAGCCTTGATTGTTGAAAGTAAATCTGTGCAGCGAGGATTTGGGGACCAGTTTGTGGAATTAATTTTTGACAGTGAGATTTCTTTTGTTTATTTCTATGATTTTAACACAGATTTGTTGTTTTCAGAGAAAAAATAGGGTGTTTACTGCATCCTTTACGGATTTTTAATGCGTCCGAGATGCAGGATGCGTACCTACTGTAGCAACATCACTTAAATTCGTGACCCGTTTTTATAGATGACATCTTCAGTAGGAACCGATGGGCATATAGGGTTGAGAGACGCATTAATCTCTCAAGTGGAAAATGTAAGGGTTATAAACTGGCTTTTGGTTTTATGGGAACACGGTTTTCAATTCCTCTTACCCGTAGTCAGGATGCTAGAGCAGGGATCTGATGGGGACATGCACAGGTTATTATGGATCCTGCGACCGCACCGCCTGCCATTCCTCTGTACTGCTGTCAGCTCCGGCTCCTTTACCTCTCTCCTGCCATGACAGCGGTGGAGACCCAGGGAGACAAACATCAGAGAGAAAGACAGTAACTGTCAGAGAGGGGGGGAATATATAAAACATAAATTTAAGATATGGCAGACAGCGGTAGCCACGCGGGGAATAAATAAGAGGAAATGGAATGAATACAAGGAAGATAGGGAGAAGATAGAGAGGAGAGAGGGTGCAAGAGAGAGGCGAGGAGAGAGGTAAGGAAGGATGCATTAATAATTGATTCAAATCAGAAAGTGAGATAGGTTAATGTCTGAGAGAGAGAGAGAGAGAGAGAGAGAGAGTCAATGCTGCGAAGACACAAGAACCAGAGATAAACAGCAAACGTCCAGAATAGAGGTGAACACATTTAGAGAAGGGCCAGATACACACTAGTGCTTATTAACCCACAGGGTAGGTGTTAAGGACGATGTGCCTTTGCACTTACACACACACACACACACATACACAGCTCTGTCGTAGATGGAAAGTGTTTTCTGTCTGTAAATGCATGGTGTCAAGGGCAGGACGTCGAGCACTGTGTGGTTATGAGAGTGTCTGACACTTGAGACACACGCTCACAACACGTGTGTGTGTGTGTGTGTGTGTATACTGTGATTTCACTTGTGTGTGTGCCTCTCCGTCTCTATGTGTGTGTGTCTAAATGCCCGTGCACATTTGTTTGTTCTTGTTATAGTGTGTGCCTCTCTCTCTCCATCCCTCCCTCCCTCCTTTTGTTGTGTCTTTGCGTGTGCACGTTATTATGTGCATGTGTGTGTGTGTGTGTGTGTGTGTGTGTGCAGCGTCACGCTGACAGCGCAGAGGGAGCGCATTGCTAGGAGGTTCTCATGCTGAGAACAGCCTGGAGCCCAAAGGCCACTGCAACAGCCCTACATCCACTGCAGAGAGAGAAATAAGCGGTTCGTTGCCAACTCAATATGTCTCTAATGCAGCCCCTCCCGGCACTCACACAATCCCTCTTTCTCTTTCCAAAATCTATACCTGTTTGCACAATCTTAAAAGAGTTATTTGTGGATAAAAAGATCCTCATGTCCTCTTTCTCTCTTTCTCTCTCTGTATTCTTTCTATTTATCTCAGCGCCATTCATTTAATTTTTCATCTTTCTTCGCTTTCTCTGTTTCCGTGACTCACTTGTTTTTGTATTTCAATGCCATATCATCCTTTCACATTATGCTCCCCTTCTGCCTCGCCAAGTCCCCTCTCAATAATTCACCTTGGCTATAATCACTCCATTATTTCCAATAATACCAGTGTGGCACCCAGACGGGGGGAGAGCTCAGCTGAGCCCCGACACACGCAGTGTAACAGAAAAATCGCAGCTACAAGCTACCATATTGAGGAAAGTGGGGGGAAAACATCTTTGTAATTTGAACAGTCAGTTTGAAAGCTATTTGTCATGACAGTGACCGGTGGCGAGGTAGATTTCTACTCATTAAATGTCCTTGATGGATTGTTCCTCTGAGCATCTTCTGCATTGATGCATCAAAGAAACGCGGGGGCCCGTGTCGACGTCTTTGATGATCTACAATGTATAGAGGATAAAGTATAAAGTACTCTTTGCATTATACCATTTTACACTTTGCACAGTGGTTCACCAAATCCCATATTGGTGACAGCAATTTCAATCTGTTTTTATTCTATGAGCTCCATTTACATGTACATGAAAGCATGAGGCTCTGACAGAACTACTGAATTTCAAGCAGTGTGCCTATTAGTGAGGCAACTGTTTGAATGTAGCAGATTCAAAGTTTTGTGCAGAAAAACAAACCTTGAAAGAAAGGCCTCTGAGGTAGCACTGATTAGATGAGTTTCCTTACTGCTTTAGACCAATGTTGACTTCCCGTTTAGAGCTCCTGTAACTCCCCATAATTCCTGTCTTACCCAACACAACCTCTCCAAACTGCAACTAGTTCAAAATGCTGCAGCAAGACTATTCACAAAATGCAACAGAAGAGTCCACATAACATCTCTATATTGGTTACCTGTAGGTTTTAGAATTGATTTAAACATTGTAATGATTACTTTTACAGCACGGTTTGGGTTGGCCCCTGATTATATCACTGACCTACTAACCCCTTACGAGCCTGAATGCACAACACGGTCAAGGCAGTTCGTGAAATAGTCACAAAATTGAATCTAAGTGATTCGTGTACATAGACACAAATTTCCCTTTTTCTTCGTGACGCTCAGCACGACTTTCAACAACGTATTTTTCATGTGTCAGTTTCCGCTCCAGTCTTTTCAAAATAAAACTACTTAGTTAGGTTTAGGAATAGACCGACTTGGTTAGGTTTAGGCAACAAAACTACTTAGTTACATTTAGAAAAAGATTGCGGTTTGGGTTTAAATAACACCAGAAGTGTCGTAACCGAAGTACGGAAGTTACCTTACAGAAACTACTTGGATAGCTTTAGGAAAAGTTTTGGGTTAAAATATCTCCGGAAATGCCGTAACTTAAGTTAAGTCATGTGACAAATAAATCAACTTTGACTTCTGGTTTCACACAGGATACGAACACCGGTCTCTTGGGTGAAAGACCCGCCAGAGAGCGACGTACATGAAACCTGCCTTGGCACAGTTCAGCGCTCTCCGAGTGCACTTCTAGTTCTCCTTATTGTTCCAGTGTTTTAGTAATTCATCCTTTGCTTGTCATTTTTATTGTATAAATTCAATATTTCTATTTATTACTACCTGTTAATTTGTGTTGCTTTTTATGTCTTTGTAAAGCACTTTGTGGCTTATTTTTGCTATATGAATAAAAGGGTAACACTTCATTTTACAGGTCCGCAAATTTCATGGTAATTAGGTGATAACCTTATTAAATCATGTTTATGATGAAGTCATTTTTGATACATTTTGAGGTAAATATTGGGGTAGTTTGGCAGTAATTCCAAAGAACTTTCAAATAGCTTACCTGCTAATTATCACCTAATAACCATGACATTTGCAGACCTGTAAAATGAAGTGTTATTTTCCTCCTTTTTAATAGCATATGGGTCATGCTGCTATGCATTATGGGACTGCTTTCCTGCAGCAATACAACACAGTACAGTACAGTACAGACAGTGTCATATTGCGGTACTAACGGGGCAGGGCTGCTCTGCTCCTCCACAGCCTCCATGGCACACTGCAGGGACCTCTGTAGAGACAGTAGCTGACTGGACGTCTCTCTCAGCATGAACCTGGTGACGAACTGGCCCAGCACGCTGGAGCCCTGGTACTCCTGAGAGACACACAGAAGGAGAGGTTAAAGCACATGACACTCAAACAGAAGCAACAAGAGAAGCATCGAGACAGACCGCAGAGATGGAGAGAGAGAGAGAGATGATTTGATAGCCTCTCCTAAACAACAACAGGCACTTGTGAAATGTGTGACAGCGGCAATTAAATGGGCTAATTAATTCTCTGAACGCATACATTATTCAGTACCGCACATCCAAAATTTCAAGGTGGAAGTACTTTAATAGGAGACATAATTGCTGCTCGACTCCCCAAACTCGAACATGATTACGCGCTCTCAGAGGAGTCTTATTCGCGTAATGTGCTAATGAAGTGGCAGTGCGGTAGCTCTTTGTCCAAACTTATGACAAGTAACCTCTATTGAAAATGCATCATGGGATTAGCAGTCCAGAGAGCTCGTTGACAGACCACAGCTGCTAACTCGCGATTGCACAATTCCCCCGTGGATTTCCCACCCCGACAGCTTTAAAGAAGAGCCAGAACAAGGTGATCTAATTAAGACAGGATGCATAATTATTCAGCACACATCTCCTCTCCTCTTCTCCTTTAACAAGCATGGCTGTTTTCTGTTGTATTACAATTCAAACCCCTGATTCGAGGTTGTTACCTAAAGAAGTCCTGAGGCGATTTTAAAAATCTTCTCAACAGCAATTAAATAATGGATGGAGACTGTTCTGGGAAGTGTTAGGCTTCTTTGGGGGTTTTTGTTAAACAAGCTGGAACATTTGGAATATCGAGTGAGTAGTTTTCTGCAGTAACATGATTCATATTCATAGGTTGTCAAAAATACAGAGCTGGCAAGTCTCTCTAACATTAAGCTACAAAGGCTGTTCTCATACACCATTTGTAAATATACCTAGGAAAAGTAATGTACTGCAATTCGTATATATCCAGCGAAATCAATTTGTATGTAATCCACGCAATTGTGAACCAGGAGGTATAAAGAGCAACAAATGACACATAGGGAGCAGGTAGGAGTGGATGGGTGGGGTCAAAAAACACCGGACTTTCGCCCAAGAGGCCGGTGTTCATATTCATACTACATATTCAGGTTGAAACCAGAAGTCAACATTGTCACTTAACTTCTGTACATAAGTTATGCCACTTCCGCAGTTATTTTAACCCAAACTACAATCTTTTCCAAAACCTAACTAAGTAGTTTTGTTGCCTAAACCTAACCAAGTTGTTTCCTGTGAAGATGGAAGTTTATTTTGAAAATACTGTATGCATGTAACGAGCGGAAATTGACATGTGTTACTGGACATTCGTCACATTACTGGACATTTGTAGGAAAACATAGGAATAACTTTTCGTAAGATATCATATTAACTGTTATATGAGGATATGTTGAGCTATATGGGCAAAAATCTGTGAGAGAACATTTCAATGAATACCTCCCCACTCAACCAACTGTGACAAATATTCTTTGACTAATCCAATAACTTTTATAAGAATCATTCTACATTTTGCGAAATATGCTTATTTACCTTCTTGCCGAGAATTAGATGAGACGATTGATACCACTCTAGTACAAGCAAGACTGCATTTGCAGGACTGCAAACAGGGGGAGACAGCGACCCTGACTCTGTCCAAGAGCAACCAAATCCGCCTATTAAAAAACCCACCGGATTGCCAGCTATCCCGACCGACTTTACTGTCGGAAGCTGTAGTTTGAGAGCTAGAGAAGATACTGGTATCATATGAAACTAAAAAACCTAAGGAATCCATTGATACCAACCATGTCATGCTGGCTTGTCACAAAAGAGGTTAAATAACCAAACTTAAGCTAAAATTTTGCACGTAAAAACTGTCATGGCCGTTTTCAAAGGGGTCCCTTGACCTCAGACCTCAAGATATGTGAATGTAAATGGGTTCTATGGGTACCCACGAGTCTCCCCTTTACAGACATGCCTACTTTATGATAATCACATGCAAAAAACATGCAGTTTTTTGAATGCAGTATAAATGTGTTATTTTAAAAAAATTAATATTTCTGCATACTGGGGTCCCTGAACAGTCTTGGAATTGCATAAATTGGGTATCACTTTAAATGAGCCCACTTGTATTCAGCAGGTGGATTTTAAGGGTTTAACTATGTAAAAGCTAAAAGAATATTCAATTAGGGGAACTTGGGATCTTAGTACCATTTTGCATCTTTATAATACAATATGTGGAGGCTACGCTTTTGGCCTGTAACCCACCATTAAAGCAGCAGTGGGTAAAAACGGAGCAAATGTGATCAAAAAAAGTTATTTCTATAAAACGATCACTATATCCTGACAGTAGTGCATGAGACAAATCATGTGCCTCTGTGTCCTACGGTGTCCTCCTGCGAGATTTCACAGACCGGAAGAAAACAACCAGTCAGAACCCAGCTGGAGCCTTGCCGTCTATGAGCAGCTGTCAATCACTCACAAACTCTAATCAAACGGTCAAACTAGGCAGGGCTGATTAAATATGAATCAATATTCTATTACTGTAATGCCTATTTCTCACCTCAAATGTTTTCAGAAACATCTTGTAGTCTACTGTTTAGCTGTAAAATGAGAACGTTTGTGACCCGGGAGCCATGTTGAGATCAGTTGAGGAATTACCAAGCGCCGCCCACCAGCCAGAGCACAGCCAATAGGAACTCTCTCTCTCTCTGAAATGACCTGTGATTGGCCAAAGTCTTCTGTCACAGGCTACATTATTTAAAGCCTGAAAGCAGAGCCATGAGGAGGTGCAGAAGACTAGTTTTCTCTCAGAACACTTGAATTACAATATGCTGAAAGGTTATTATGGAATTTTTGCCCAATGATGCCAAAAACATTCTGTCTACTGCAGGTTTAAGTTACAGTTTTGACCCTCCAAGGGAAAAAGGTTTGGGCACCCCTGCTTTATACAGTGGCAGATCTCGTTACCATTGGACACTGAGCGAGGCTAGCTGTTTTCCACTGTTCCCAGTCTAAGACAGTTGAGTTAACCGTCGCTGTGGCTGTAGCTTCATATTTACTGGAGTGTGATATCTCATCTAAGTCTTGGCAAGAAAGCGAGTAAGCACATTTCCCACAATGTCAGACTACTCCTTTAAAATCAAGCCCAATGTAATGGAAATGTGTGTAGCTGAGGTGTGTTTTATTCCTCTTTTGTTAACTCATCAGTTTTGGTAGACTTGGCACAGCTATGACTCCATCTGTGCATGCCAGTGTTTCCTCTCAGCAGAAAACTAAGCATATTTGTAGCACAAACCCCTTACTTTGTGTGAGTGTGTGCAATTGAACACCTTCACTCAGCATAAACTTACCTCTTTAGTTTTATCCATTGCCTTTAAAATGGCAACATTCAGGCTCTCCAGAGCTGAAAGCACATTGAGGTACGCCCCCAGGTGCTGGGAAAAATAATCTAACAGGAAATAGGAAACAAGCTGTCAATGTCATTGTAATGTCAGAGCAGTCAACTTCTGAAAGTTTGTAGACAAACTCTTATATGTTGCCATGACAGATTCTAATTAAAAGAAGGCCACGACAAGGGCAGTGAGGATATCTTAGACATATCCATATTTAGTTTGGCTCAGTAGTTATGCGTCCAATGAAATTAATACTGTGTTGTTTTAATCATCATAGTTATAACAGTAGCTCAATCACACCAGTTGGTGACAGTAAGAATTAATTTGATAGCAAATATAGTCAAATGATAAAGAAACTCCTACACATGCTTGTATGTCAGAAGTAATGGAGTTCACAGAACTGAGAAAAAAAATTTATTTAAATGAATCAAAGTAAAAGGATGTGCGGGGAAAGTGGTTTTAATTAAAAAACACATTTTAATCTAAGCAAAGAGTGCACTAAATATGACAAACGGATCCGAGGTTAATGGATCAGCAGCACCTTTTACACTCCTCGCACTTAGATTCAATTAAGTTAGCCACCTGAATTTTTATGCCTCTCAGAAACTCGGTCAAAAAAAGAAGAAGACAACACAACGACTAGACTGTGAACTAAATCCGAGACAAGCGGAACATTCTGTGATGGAAAACAACTCAACCTCTATTGACGTCAGATGGAAAAGATGCCATTTCCATTCAATAAATTATGCACAAGTTTTATTCTGGTACAACTGGTATTTACAGGTCTCTGCCCCATTTCTTCACTTTATTCAGGCCATCAGACACACGCATGCATTTTTAAGATGATAACAAAAATAGGTCAATAGATCTTTGCCAGGGTTTTTTTTTCAGTGTTGCAGATCGATGGTGGTGTTATTGGTCGAAGTGTATTGTTAATACTTTTTCACCCAAAGAAATCTGAAGAACATTGATGATTTAAAGGAATAGTTTTGGAAAATCCACTTGTTCGCTTTCTTGTAGAGAGTTAGATTGAGACACCACTCTCATGTCTGTTTGGTAAATGTGATGAATGTGAGGATACTCTATCAGAACTGCTTGTTGGTTAGTTGAATAGCTTCGGAAATGTCCTCTCCTGACCAGCGCTCAAAGTAGGCCGGTACTCGTACGCAGTACCGACACTTCTTTGGCGTACTGTGACTTTTTCTTGCGCACCGGTACTTCTACTCTTTTCTGCCTTCTCCATATCGGGTTCACTGGGCGATCCATAATGGAAGAATTTTCTTTGCCATTATGTGGCAACTATAACCCCTAACCCTAACCATGGGAGGGGGGTCTGTGTCTGACAATTTGTGAAACTCTGAAAATGTGTCCAACATTCATTCCTACTTCACGCAGTTATTGGCCAGCTGTGTGGAGCTGGTAAAGGAGAAAATGTGTGAACTTCTCTCAAGGCTTTTCATGTGTACAACTGAATGCAACACTACTGATTCATTCCAGGAGAGACTGCCTGACCATGTGTGCCATTATCCCCATAGTATCCCATCTCCCACCTCTCTATGACGGCTTTCACCCTGCCTTCAAGTGCGGACATTCGGATCTACTATAAACCCGTTTGCCTTCCGACATGGTTGTACTAACTAGTTCTTTTCCAGCATAACCCGACTCTATAGCTCACAAACTGACATGTTTATGTCTCATTTGTATAATTCACGCAAAAAAGTGAAGTGCAAAAACAATGTGTAGCCGTCTCCATCTGTTTCCAGTCTTTTTATGCTGAGCTAAGCTAACGTCTCCATGTTGCAGCTTCATATTTCACAGACAGATCAAAGAGTGGTGTCGATCTTCTCATCTAACTCTCAGCAAGAAAGCGAACATTTCCCAAAATTGAAAACTATTGCTTCCGTGCTCCCTTAAAAATATGGACCCACAAATAAAACGACAATCACTGATGTTGGCGAATTTTAAAGACAGCAGAAATGTTACAGAAATTAAAGCACTTTCCCACCAACCTGATAGCTTGTCAGTGTCCAGGTTGCTGCAGGGCGGAACAGAAGAAGAGATAAATGGGGAAAATATTGAGAAAGTTCATTAGAGAAAATTCAATGTCATGATAAATTGTATGGCTCCAAACTGTTTGAATATTACAGTGTTAGAAAGGAAGACATACAGACAAGACAACCAATGTTAAAACCATACTAATCAGTATAATAAGCACAGGTTGTTTCCCTGTCATTAACACAAGCTGACATATTTGTTCTGCTTAGAAAATAAGTGTTCTGCTCTTTGTCGTTCTACATGAAGAATATAGCCTAGTGTAGTTTTAGATAGAAATGCTGCATGTTAACACAGTTGTGAAAGCACCTTTTCTTTTGAATCAACTCCACTGTTGTAAAAAAACATTGAAATCGATACTCCTTTGTTTACCAGTCACGGCAGAAATGGATAACATTAAATTGTTCTCAGTTTGATAAAGGCGGCACCGTTATTATATGAAAAGTTCCCCTGTTGCTTTAATGGCATTTCACAGGTCATTTTCATTGTCAGATGCAGACTATAAGTGGAGCTGCTCAATGGTTTGTGTTATGAGAAAGCTCACACAGCGGCTGTGGACAAAACAACGCTTGCTTGTTTTTTTCCAGTCACCGTTTCCATTTTGATAGCGACAATAAATTCCCAAAAGTCTCTGTTGCAGAAATGACCAAAGAGAATATCTATCTTTTTCTATGTTTTTAGCAGAAAGGGAATATTCCCTGTGCTTTAAATGTGACTTTAAATACCAAAGCCTGGAGTTTTTTTGTTTCAGAAGTGCTATTATATAATTAAGAGCACTTTTATTCAGAACAAGAACGTCCTTTAATTAGACATCAGAGCTCAGTTCATGCCAATCTGCCTCAAAGCTTGGAGCGTGGCTAGAGAGGTTCGAGGGTTGGTGTGTCACGTCAGTGCCAGTCAGTCCCGGCGTATAACAGCATGTCCAAAAGCAATTTATCACACAGTGATGGAAGAACTGGCGACACAACCAAACATAAATGCAGGGTTGTTACTGCAGCCAGGCACTATACTCGCTCTAATTGGTTATGGTGCACAAAAGAAAAACTTACAAAGTACAGTAATCAATTCACTTGTGTGCGTGGATGCGTGGGTTTGTTTACGCTTGCGAGTGCCATCCTGCGACACTAACACAGAGACTTAACAATCACAGTGAATTCATTATTTTACCTGAGCTGACACGTATGATTTGATAGTCGAGTTAGAGAGTCTTGCGTAAGGCTGGCCCACACTCATAGATTTTTTTTAAATCTGAAAGCTGCAGTGGGTAGAAATGAAGCAACAACGATAAAAAAAAAGTAATTCATACAAAACGGTCACTATATCCTGACAGTAGTGCATGAGACTGGTAATCAGAAAAAAAAATCATGTGCCTCTGTGTCCTCCGGTGCTCCTAATGGCATCTGCAAGATTTCACAGACCGGAGGAAAACAACCAATCAGAGCCAAGCTGGAGTCTGCCGTCCGGCTTCCGTCTGTGAAAGCCGCGAGTCAATGACTCGTGAACTCCGATCAAACGTTACTGTAATGCCTATTTCTCACCTCAAATGTTTTAAGAAACATCTTGTAGTGTACTGTTTAGCTGTAAAGTGAGAAAATCGGTGACCCGGCAGCCATGTTGAGATCTATTGAGGAAATACCAAGCACCACCCACCAGGCGGAGCACAGCCAATAGGAAAGCTCTCTCTCTGAAGTGGCCTGTGATTGGTCAAAATCTTCCATCAAGGTTATTGTGGAATTTTTGCCCAATGATGCCATAACATTGTTGCCTACTGAAGCTTTAACGGATGATTAAAATGTGAGAAACCCCACACATAACGACATGTTATGTTAAATTGAACAGTTTTGTTCCTATAGTGTGTGGTGAGCAACGATTTGGCCAAAACAGCACAACACACACTAACAGATTCAATTCATGAACAACAACAGTCCTGACTGAAAAAAGCGAAATCTTGCAAAGTCTCTTGCGATCAAATGAGACTTTAGTGTAAACAAACATGGTGGATGATGGGCAGGAAGAATTATCGATGTTAGTTTTTGCACTAATTTGTACTAAAAAATTCACGAAAGGATGGATGGATGAAGTCATGGAGACATGTTAAATAAACACTTGTGTTGTTGCCACAAATCAACAAGTTGAGTCCTCCATTTCTGAGGTCCATCTTACTACTACTTTATGCTTCGCGTTTTGCATTAGCTCATGCATTAGCCGCCATGACAGCAGTGGTTGTCCATCCGCTTCAGTCAGCTTGGTTCTCAATTATTGAAGATGTCTAATAGACTATTTACGGGTAGACTTCTGAGCCACTGTAGTGTGTACCCGACATTAGCCTTCTAGTGTTTGTACAATGCAAAGAAGTGTATAATGAAAAAGATTGCAAATGTCCCTAATCTGCCAAAGAAAATAGAGAAGAACTGGCTTCATAGGAAGAATGAAATTTAAAACCATTACACATCCCACCATGACAGGGAAGAAATGGTCTTTTCCTCCGCGGCTGCAGTGAGTTAAACATTCTCTGCAGACCAGTGATTTCGACAGCAACCCTCAGGCTGAATTCTTTGATTGTAATTTCGGGGGAGTAGGTTTTTGTGGCTGGTGTGTAGTCCACAGTATTTTATGTCCAAAGGAAGGGGGTAAACAGTAATTCAGCCTGCTTGAGTTTGGCTGCAGGGCTCATTTTTACTGAAGACCCCCCTGCAGCTGTGAGACATTTAGCCTGTAACTGATGGCTTGAAAGGAACACATTAACTGTGCCTTAAGCTTCAAACACGTGCTGTTCACTCTTTTGCTCTGCTTCTTTCTAACTGTGAAAGGCACACGTTTAATACAGAACTTGTAGAAATATTCATTGATGTTCATTTTTCACCAAGAGGGATTCAAATCAGAGCGCATTTCAAATTCAAGACTCACTTATTTTGTCGGCCATCTATGGAGTAGAACAGCTCCTGCAGCTCCTCAGTAGTCAGGATCCCGTCCGCAAAGTAGGCATTGAACTCGTCAAATGACAGCTTGCCATCATCTGAAACAGAGCAAGAATAGGCCTACATCATTATAGAAAGAACAACTGCATAATAAAAATAAGGGTATAAACTTCTCATGAGGATCATCTTCAGGGAGTTCCCTTGTATACAAGATTAAAGATTGACAAACAAATAAGGAATAATATACACATAAAAGTGGCATTATTGTTATTTTTGTTTATATTTTTGGCTTTATGGTTACTGTAACAGACAACCACCTAAGATGCTCAAGAAATAAAAGCACCTGTGTGCCTATAACCCTCATTGGTCATCATTTCAATGGTGTCTGAGGATCCTCCCAGAGAAGCACAGTTACATAATGTAATGGTATTGCCCGGTCTTTTATCTGCTTCATGCTGAGCAAACAAACATTTTGGGGTCAACTGTATTAATCGCAAATTAATCACACAATTTGTATCTGTTCAAAATGTACCTTAAAGGGAGATTGGTCAAGTATATAATCCTCTTATCAACATGGGAGTGGACAAATATGCTTGCTTTATGCAAATGTATGTATATATTTATTACTGAAAATCCGTTAACAACACAAAACAATGACACATATTGTCCAGAAATCCTCACAGGTACTGCATTTAGCATAAAAAATCTGCTCAAATCATAACGTGGCAAACTGCAGCTCAACAGGCAACAACAGCTGTCAGTGTGTCAGGGTGCTGACTTGACTATGACTTGCCCCAAACTGCATGTGATTCTCATAAAGTGGGCATGTCTGTAAAGGGGAGACTCGCGGGTGCCCATAGAACCCATTTAAATTCACATATCTTGAGGTCAGAGGTCAGGGGAAAGTGGCCATGCCAGTTTTTCATCACCAAAATTTTGCGTAAATTTGGAGCATTATTTAACCTCTTTCGCGACTAATATGACATGCTTGGTACCAATGGATTCGTTAGGTTTTCTAGTTTCATATGATACCAGTATCGTCAACCTAGCTGTAGAACTGAGCCCGCTACAACCTACGAAAGAGGGATTGCATTAATGCGTTAAATAAATTAGTGCCGTTAAAACAAATTTGCGTTAATGCATTATTATCGCGTTAACTTTGACAGCCCTACTATAATTTAAGAACACGTTATTAATCCTAATCTGAAAAGGACTAAAATATATTCCAGATATGTTTAATAGCATTTTACACAACACATTTAGCCATCACCAATATGCTTTAACTGTCTAGAAGATCTTTATAGTTCTCTTGTGTCTATACTGCTCTTTTCTATTTCTGGTCTGTCAGCACACCAATCTAACAACCTAATGAGCTCCATCTCAGTGTAAATGAGTTCTTTTGTTTCATCTAAATCCTTTCTACTTTGTGAGGGTTCATTGAAGAGGCAGAACCCTACTGAGTTTGTGCTAGTTTGTTATTATTACCTCCGCCAAGGCCGAAGGCCTAGGAAGGAGGTTATGTTTTCACCGCCGTTGGTTTGTTGGTTGGTTTGTTGTTCTGGAGTACAGGTCCACATTGTGTGGGGCTGAAACTAGTGATTATTTTCATTTTCAATGAAACTTTTGATTACTTTTCCGATTACAGTAAAATAGTTCTATACAATGTCAGATAACAGTGAAATGGGAGTCCAATTTGACATCTTCAAATTTCTTGTTTTGTCCAACCAAACAGTCCAAAACTGGAGCGTTCTCAATTTACAATGATATAAAGCTGTAGCCAGAGGATGTTTGACATTTTTGTCTTGGTTTAAACAATAACCCATCAAAATTCAAAGTACAAAATACAAAAAATCATCATCAAAGTCAAACATTATCTCAACTTTATGTATAAAACTCTGAAAGTCATCATCACTAAAATCAGAATACTACAAAAACTGTGCAGAAATATTCCACAAACCTTAAAATGGAGGGAGCCACATATTGTCAACAGATTGCATTTTTCTACTTCTCCCCAAACTCGTTAACTGCGAGCACAGCTTGTTGTGACAGACAAGGCACAGAAAAAATCAATAGCAGGAGGATAAATAGCTCGGTTGTCATCTGTGAAGAAGCGTTCCTCCGCGGGCCTACGACTGTATCAATCTGTCTACTGGCAAAGATTATAGATCAGTCAGCAGTTGGCCTGCCAGAAAGAAGCCGCTAGATGTTTTAATCCTCATAAAAGAGTCCACACCAACAGATAGATTGGTGTCTGTGGAGAACATTTCTGAGCAGCGACAGACACTCGGGCAATAAGAAGTAGGGAACTGGGCACACAGTTAGTCAATGTGTGAGTGGTCAGAGTGATAAAATGGAGCCAAGATGGCATTCAGACAAATGAGTATGGCTGTGAAGTATTTGTTGAATCAGGCAAACAGACAGTAGCTGTCTCTGAGACAAACAAAAGCCATCCAGCCATGTCATTACTGCACCCATAAAGAAACTATCACTACTCATTTTTTGGCCTTCTGAGTGCAGGATGACTGTTGCGTAATCCACCCAAATAATGACCCCAGTGTCTACACAAAGACGAGGTAAAGCGGGATCAGTTTAATCTGCCATGGAGTTCCAGTTGGCTGACTCAGCAGAGCTGGAAACTCAAGGGCAAACAGACCATCTGTTCAGCTGGAGCCTTTTTGACACCGTTCATCATTACCTCTGACCAGAATGTGTAATGTGCGTGGCCTCTCGCCACTTTGGCTTATTTTCTCTCTTTTTCAGATCAATCTTTTTTGTTTATCTTCCTCCAATTCTCTAGGTGCTTTTTTCTCTCCATCTACTTAAAGAGCGAGATTAAACTGACAACATGACTTTGAACCAGGGCTGTAATATTTAATTGTGATTAATCGCATGATTGTCCATATTTAATCGTGATTAATTGCAATTTAATCACGCATTTTTTATCTTTTCAAAATGTATCTCACAGGAAGATTTGTCAAGTATTTAATACTCGCATCAACATGGGAGTGGGCAAATATGCTGCTTTATGCACATGTATGTATATATTTATTAGAAATCAATTGACAACACAAAATATGACAAATATTGTTCATAAACCCTCACAGGTACTGCATTTAGAATTGAAAAAAAGCCCATTTGTCCACTCAAGCCCAACAGGTAACAACAGCTGTCAGTGTGTCAGTGTGCTGGCTTGACTATGACTTGCCCCAAACTGCATGTGATTATCATAAAGTGTGCATGTCTGTAAAGGGGAGACTTGTGGGTACCCATAGAACCCATTTTCATTCTCCTATCTGGAGGTCAGAGGTCAAGGGACCCCTTTGAAAATGGACATGCCAGCTTTTCCTTGCCAAAATTTAGTGCAAGTTTGGAGCAGTATTTCTTTGTGACAAGCTAGTATGACCTGGTTGGTACCAATGGATTCATTAGGTTTTCTAGTTTCATATGATGCCAGATATCTTAACCATAGCTTTAAAACTGAGCCCGCTACAACCTAAAAATCGCAAGTTGCGATTAATGCATTGAAGAAATTAGTGGCGTTAAAACAAATTTGCGTAATGTGTTATTATCACGTTAACTTTGACAGCCCTTTTAATCATCTTTTGTGATTTAAAGAAGGAAAGGTTTACAGTTTGGCTCTGTGCTTCCATGTCTCTGTCACAGATACAAAGTAAAACATTAAAAGAATTGCACCACCATAGTAATCAATTTAAAGGGGACATATCATGCTCATTTTCAGGTTCGTATTTGTATTTTGGGTTTCTACTAGAACATGTTTACATGCTTTAATGTACAAAAAAACACGTTATTTTTCTCATACTGTCCGTCTGAATATACCTGTATTCACCCTCTGTCTGAAACGCTCCGTTTTAGTGCCTGTCTCTTTAAGACACTATCCAGACAAAGCCCAGTCTGCTCTGATTGGCTTGGGAAAAAAATACTGTGCACCTTTGCAAAGGTAGTTCTCAAGCCGTGGGTTGAGATGGCGGGGTTAACAGTGTAGATATTTCTTTCTTTCACAGATGTAGATATTTACTAGTAGTTGATAATTGCTGTGCACGTGATTTATTCAAGTTTTTCAAAACAGTAAAGGAGTTGCCATAGCAATTTGCACTTCTACACCTGTTTGTATATGAAGCCTACAAGTTTAAATAAATTGTTTTGGAATATATTCAAATTTAATGCAAAATTGCAATGCAATGCAAATTTTATGCAAAAAGAGCTCTATTGGTATCTGCAGATATCCCACTTTAGGTATCGGAACTAAGAAAAAGGGGATTGCTGGATCTCTAAGTTGGGGGGGAGGGTATGTTCTAATGAGTCTGCAAGTGACATATGAAGAAAATAAATAATGCCAAAAGAAGTTGAGGTATACAACAGTATAGCAGCTCACTAGCATCTTGCACCACACTTTTTTTTTTTTAATCTAGCAGTGCTAGAAGGTATTCAAACTGTTCTGGATCAACACAGTCTTGCACACGCAGTGAATGACACTGTATATAAGAGCCATCAAGGTTTTTTCGTTGTTGTTTCTATTGTACATGCCGGAGCAAGGACGTAACGGGCATAAGGAGAACATTATTTGAATTGTTAAGGTGAAGGCCATCGTGTTAGTGCGGCTCCATCTTTTCCACTTAAGATCTAGTAGTAAGTACAGTATATGGTTGACGCATGCTAGTGATGCTACAATACAACTCTGTAGTTAATGTTCTTCTTTTCAACCATTTACTGAAAAATATTATTCTTCAAAATACAAAAATGAAACATGGCAAAACCCAATAAACAAGATTATTATACATTATACACATTTCAGGCAATCAGAAGACACGTGCAGTCATTATTGGTCCTAATTCAGCATACTGCAATGACTCTATACAGGTGTTTATCCTCAGCAAAATATATATTATTAACAAATATTTCTCTAGTATATTAATGGCTCTAATACATCCCCTCAGTATAGACTTTTTGTGCCTTTTATATTTATGCAGTTTTACTTATATTTTGATGCCATCTGTAGTTAGTTTGTGGATCTGAGACCACACGTCTTTGTCTTCTCTCTCAGTGTTATCTTTGGAAGGCTTCCTATATTTGGGGAGCCAAAGCAGACCGACAGCAGTTATGCTCAGAAGTGACACTCGATAATCAGTTTGATGGACTACTGATGAATACTGGCAGTCTCCTCCATTCACGTTGACAGTTCTGGGTTAAATGTCTTGCTCATGACAGAGGATGGCCAAAGCAAATACACGAGCCTGGCCTCCGTGTGTTTTACTTCTCCCATGAGTTTTATGATAAAGTGAAAAGATTTAGGGTTGCTTGTTTGCTTTGACTTGAAGGCTAACTTCCAAATTTGGATTTTCCATTTCCATCTCACGTCTACTTTCAAATATGAGGCATAACGGATTACTGTCGACGCTCAAAACAACTGGTTTTGTGCAACTTTTTTGCAACGTTTGTACAGCTAAATTGCCATCTGTAACAAGTGCAAAAAAGACAACAATTAAAGATTTAGGGTCGGCTTGGGTTGAGTTGTGGTTGCCTGCGACCCATGACAGGGCCCTATAGGAGACACGAGAGTCCAAGTCCTGCAGATGCAGATCTGTGTGTTCAGATTAAAGCCTCATTAATAGATAAGTGATTCATATCCGATTTGTTTCCACACATAAATGTGGCCAAAAACACCTTTGGAAATAACAGATGGTCGGTGCCATTTATGCAAAATAAATCCGCAATGTGGCACTTTAATTACAGTGTTACATTGTATTCAAGAGGTCTAACAGTATATTTTTGGAATAAATTGCAAAATATATATTTGCCTATGTCAAACAGCAATCCTGCTTTTTAATCTCACCCAGATCCTCCGGGGATGATGGTGACAGGTGGCATCGAGAGATGGCATTAAAAGCATCCGGAAAACCAAGATCCGCCGTCAGATGAGGGGATTAAGTGTTTGCTATCTCAAAACTCATACCTGTTGGTCTCCTCTCAATTTCTGCATCCTCACTTCAATCGCACGCATCTCTTCTGATGACTTGAGGGATACGAGGATGACGGGGGAATTGATGCAACGCTTATTTGCCAAATGGGACATCCATGTTCAGTCAAGCGTCATTCTGAAGCGATGTTTATCATTTATGATGCCTTACACACAGCTATATTATCCATCACTGAGCTTGTATTGGTTGTACAGATTTGTGCACAGATTTGTTGTCCTAGAGCAGAGTTTCTCAAGTTTGGGGGTCAGGACCCCGTGTGAGGTCACTTGATAAGCAGAAAGGGTTGAGGGAGATTTCTACAATTGAGATATTTACATACGTGAACAAATCCTGACCCAAACCTGCTAAGGGTCATAACTAAACAGTTCAGAAACTCTCTCTCTCTCTCTTTCTCTCTCCCCCTTACAGCTTGGGTATGCTCAGATAATGATACATTCTTGTAAACCGTTTAGCCATCCTCTTACAGTCCTCTCGGAGCAGACGCAGTATTGAGTTACTAAACAGATTCCCAACCCAAACGCCATCTGATGCCTCTAAATTAATAAATCATTCATGTTTGGCACAGAATCATATAAGGAACACACAGGGGTTCGCTAAGTAGATCAGTTTCCAAAAGCACTCATAGCATGCACATTATGTATATTAACTTATGAAGCATTGCTCCTGTCCTGTTCCCAGTTAATGTGAAGCTATTCCTGGAACATTTTCAGAGAACAAAACAAGTTTCCTTGTGAATAACTTAATCATAGTCTGCAAACGAATCATATCTCTGCATCAGCAAATGCTGCTGACCTGGTTTAAAAGGAAACGGGAGCTATTTGAACAAACACAATGCCTTAGTATATCTTGTTCACTTCAAAGTAGTCTTAAAACATTTCTGGAGCCAGCCATAAATGCAAAAGTCTGTCACTGAGTGACTGACTGATGGTACATGTCCACAGCCTCCGTCCTTTCCACGCTTCCCATTCATTGTCTATGAAAGCAGCCATGCAATGCATTCTGGTAGCATGGCGTTGCGATTCGAGAGACGGGACGTCACATTGGCCACTCCACGTTTGCATAAAATTGAGGTCTAGGCTACTTAATTCAAGTCACGGGCATCCGACGTGACTCACCGCCTCTGGAAACTCCCGAGAAACTTATAAACTAAGCCTTGTCGATCCGAAATAAAGATTAATAAGATTAAGATTAATAAATATTTCTCTCATAAAATGTTTTCAAAAACACATTTCGGTGAACTAAGAGAAGAAAGTTTCCAAATGAGCCTCCGTGTTTTTTCGTCCAATGCTGGGAAGCGAGGCGATGTGGACATTATCATGAGTGAGTGACTGAGTGATAAAGTTACACGATTGGTCGGCCGAGTGTTGGAGAGTCGTCATTGGCCATTGCTCTTTTAAAATGGCGGGGGAACAGTCTTTTAAGCAAACAAGCCCATTCAGCGTGACGTGTCCGGCTCACAAAACTTGGACCAAGCTGTCAAACTAGGCGATCTTGTTCTAAAATTAAACGAGCTGCAGCGGTGGCATAGCCTATTTCTCTCTTAAAATGTCTTCAGAAGTAGATTTTGGTGGATTGTTTGTACGGAATAACAACAGCCATGTTGTTACCTGTTTGAAACAGCAAGCAAGAGACCAATCAAATGCATTCCACATTACGGCTAAAACCTCCAGTTGAGTGAAGCAGCGCGTCCCCTAGTGTCCCTGTTTCATGTTATCTGATGCTGTTTTTCAAAATAAAAAAAGCTGAACATGAAAAAGCTGAGAAAGACAGAAAATCTCAAAGACAAAAGCAAAACGCAAAAGTCAAACATCACACAGGAATTCTGAGCCCCAGAACCCGACTATAACCATTTATCACTGGAGCAACTTGTCTGAGCAGCTGTTTCATTTGAAAAACAATAAACCCACCAGTATGTTGAATGCAGAGAATATTCGCAGCACAGCTGAGAAAGAAAGACACCATCTAATGGTGTGATATCCTCCTAAAATATCTAAGCAGTACAGCACCATCCCCCACAGGAAATTCCATTATCATAGCAAAATAAAAGTAGCTATAAATCATACTTTAGGTTGAGTCAAAAGCAATATGCATGAATTGCTTTTTAATACTCTGCCAGAAAAATCATTTCAGAATTTCACAGATGAGAAAAAACATTTCCATAGGAAGGGCTGGTGAAATCAGAAGAAGTCAGAATACTCTAAACAAAGTGCTCAAAAGACCAGAGTAAACAAGAAGCACATGAGCAAGTGATGAAGTCCTGTAAAAAGTAGGGCACAAAGTAGGCCGCGCTCTTATCTCTCCAAAGGTTACTCCCATTGCAGCCTCTCCTAAGTGGTTTATAAATTCCCATGAACGCATCACAGCTTCAAAAGCCACTAGCAGAGTTGGGTCTGGTTTCTTCATGGCAAACTCCTATGCACTATACTGTCTACCCAAACCATTTCAGATTCTGGTATTCTTAGTATCAATGCTCTACTTAGGGTGGTGTTCCACCAGGCCATCTGTGAGCAAAGCTGTGATATAAGCTGCATTTTAGCTTCCATATCCTGATTTAAGCCTCCATGCTGCTTTTAGATTCGCGATTCTACGCCTCGTTAATGGTCTGAAGCTCGCTGGTCTTTCCCTCCACGTTGGAGCAGGTGTCAGGCGTGAAGCACGAGGTTCATTAAAAGCTGAGGAGAAAAAAAGAGGACATGATCTCTTCAACTATCACACTGGAAAGTGTGTTCTATATTAATGGGAAATATGAATACCTGGATAAAAAAGACTAAGAGCTAAGTTGGAAGTTTAGTTTTGTGTTGATTGCCCTGTTTTCTTTGGGGTTTTTTAAACCTAAACTTTAAGTTGCATAACAATTACCATCAGGATTACTGATCTGTGACCATTTTGCCAATTAGCTTGTGACAGTTGGGGTTTTGCAAGATGGCTAATTATCCTCAAGATTTTCATGCACATGGGTAATAGTCTGTCTTAAACCATTCAAAGCATATGCTTGAACTACAAAACGCCAGGGAGCATGAACTGAAACTGAGCTATACAGTTCTTTACAATCAGCTCTTGTCTTAGAAAAAAACTATCCTATCTCAAAGTTCACACACTAGCTTCTTCCCCAGCTTTCAACTGTATCTGTCTTCATCAGTTGTTATGGAGATGGATTTGTTGACATGCAAGCTCAAGTTAAGTCAATTTTATAGCCCAAAATCACAAATCTCAAATAGTCGGTGAATGTGAGGCAACAGGGATATAGGACCCAAATACAGAGTACTATGGAAAAACTACTATTTCCATGTTCAAGAATGAAGTGTTACGCAAGTACTAATTGTTTTTTTGGCCACTTGAGTGCAGCGAAATAACCTGTTTACACAACACCGACGTATTATCCCATTCTATAGTGAATGTGTTTGCCTATGTAACTTAAACATTTTGCAGGCACAGATAGAGCAACATTAGCCTTCATGGAGTCCAAAAAAAATAGTACATGTACCTTGAGTTTGGATTGTTATGTCAAACTACCCCTCATCTTGTTTCACCCAGCCAGTCAATAAGTATGCACAGTACATTATATAGTATATTACTTTCAACTACAGACATATTTTAAATAAAAAAAACTGGTTTATTGTTTAACACCATCTACTGCTATGGACCTCATCTCTATTTAGTTGATATTACATACTCAGTGGTGTTTATTGCTGAAAGATAAAGGGCAGTGAATGTAGCGCCGTGTATCTTCTTTGTGTTTTCCTTTTATACTAACACTCCTCCTTCCCTCTCCCCACCATCCTTTTCTCCACGACTGGTTCAGTGATGACAGTCATCTCAGCTGAGCTCATTATAATAAAAATCCAACAGTGAATACATTTGGGCTGGAAGCCACGGAACAATTCATCATGTACAATACTTGTCATAGCGAAGGTTTAAGAGCTGTTGAGAAGTAATTGCTGTTTGGAGGCATGTTGATTAAAGCTCCCTGTGAATGCAACAATGTCCCGTTGATGTCCACTATTTGTTGATTTGCTTTGGCACCTTATATTATCTATTGTTAGACGGAAATAAATATCTGTTTGGGAAGGGCATTCTTAGCCACAGCACCAGCAGAGGCAACGAGGACAGATTTATTACAGTACAGAGAGGATATTTAAAATCTTGTGTAGGAGTAAAGCAATATTCCTTCATAAATAATAATAATAATAATATCACAAGATCCTATGAAAATCCCCTTTGCATTTGTGTCCTAATCACAGTGGTTCAACAGCATCAGTTATGTCCGAACTGGCAACACATTCTCACTCCCAACTCGTCAAGTACCGCCACTTGGTCAGTGCCCTTCGGCATCGGAGAACGACGCACGAGCTACCCCTCTTGCGTTACTTTTGGATTGACCAGGGACACCATGTCAATATACGCTTGTCACATGCATAGTGTCCTTTCTTAACACAATTCCGTTTTCACAGGATGTTGGTTTAGGCAACACAACCAGGAAATGGTCAAGGTTGACGTTAACTTCACTGACTAACGACTCACAAGACTCACGGGACTGCCGATACTAACGAAGGCTTTTCTTGATGGAAAAGATGTTTCCGCTCTTCTCCCAACTGGCTTTGGCAAGAGTTTGATTGACAGATCCAATCACCTGCCTGCCCTTTTCCAAACACTTTCCAATGACGGCTTCTCAGATGATTCCGTGTAACAAACCATCTGGCGCCAGGTTACAATGTTCAGGTAATATGACAAGATGACGGCATAGGTCTGTTTGCAGCACTATTTTTTTCCCTGTCATTACATGTTTCCACTTATAAAATAGGTGTGTGCAATAGCACAACAATGATGGTTAAATGTGCTTTTTTTTTAATTAATTGTTTTACCTCGGTATCTTTCCAAATAAAATTAATTGCAAAAAATCTGCAGCACAGTCTAACAGATTAACACGTTTTGTGCCATCACGGCAGGAATTCAACACAAAAAAAGTCTAAAACAATGACAAACGTCAGGTTTTGATCTCAGTCTCACAAAATCAAGGACAAAGGATGCGAAACAACCACATACACAAAAGACACAACTCTTCATTTTAAGAAAAACTTTTTTGAGATTTACTATGAGCCCAACAGCACATACTGCGTAGCCTACAGCTGAATGCAACAAGTTCACTCACATTTCCTGGGACTTGTTTGAAAGGCAAGACAATCACTCAAGTGAAACAGATGAGACAACTCGAGGAAAAGTGGCTACAACAAAAAAGCAATTTAACCATAATACAACTCCCAGAATGATTTTTTTGTATCATCCCAGACTGATGATATACAGTATAGCACTGTAAGAGGATCCACAGGGTACTGAGACAAATCGTAACTTCAACAAAACCCTCTTTGATCCCTTGTGATGCTTCTAGGGTTTGATTGCCATAACGTCAAATCTGCAGTACCCTTAAGGCCCCTATACACTGTGCAATAACAGTCATTTTACTGGGTCATTGCATGTCTCACTGTGTGGGACAGGACTAATAAAATCTTGGTAGATTTTTCAATGAATGGCTGTGGATATTGTATAGTCATATTAAAAAAATGGCACTTACCACCATGTACCATCCGTGAATATTTATGCACGCCAGTGTGACATCTACAGTAGGAGTATATGTGGGTATCTTTTATAGAATTCCAATGCTAGTACCGATACCAGTACCCTTAAAGTGATACCAATGCCAATAGAGCACTTAATTTGATACACATCATGTGAATGGAAGTGGTGCGCGTCCCACTGGCTAGCTCATAGAGCTGTTCATTCCTTCCGCTCCCCAGCGCCAATCTAATTGCTCGCCATTCACTCCAAAAAAAGAAATAAGCTGCGTTATATTTTAATTAGGGCTGTAGGCTACCGAACGTCTTTTTTTTGGTTTGTTTTACATTCAAAGCTTCTATTGAGGTATTCGGATGAAGCTTTGAATGTCTGTTGCCATATTTTATGACTAAAAAAAAAAAAAATAAAAAAAAAATTCTCAATTTGAAAAAAAATGATTCATCGGATTAAATGGGCCAGTCTTTTTTAATTAAATCAAATTTCTTTAATGAATGGAACTCCACAGTTTTATGTGACTTCTGCTAGACCGCCCCGTTAATACAGGTGCACCCTTTATGTGCAGCGAGTGAGAGCAGTTTTTTTGACCGTAGTGAAAATTTTGTTTTGAAAGGCTAAACGCCAACAAATATAAACTGAAGCAGAAGACTTAGTTATGTTGTGTTATATGTTGTGAATTTTCAAAATAACTGTTGTCTTTACAACAACGCTCTAGAATTACTGGAAATGTTTGGATCACATGAGTCGGAAACTATACTACGCAGCCGCCGTGCGCAATACACATATACATTCTGGGTCGGGCTCGCTCGGGCATGCTTCGAACTCATGGTGTGAATGGTACAGCAGCAAAACTGGAGCGGGAGATAATGAAACGCTCCAACTTTTTTAATAATCCGCTCTGCGCTCCATCCAAAAATCGCTCCCCGCTCGCTAACACTACACTCCGCTCACACTAGATCTGGGCACAAAAAAGGTTGATTGCAGGTATTGTTTGACTGGAGAAATTCCCATACTACTTGGCACTGGGTTATTTTGGTCAATACCTTAAAAGGTATCGAGTACCGACACCCATTTGGGTGCTTATGATGTTACTATTTGCCAGTGGATTCGCTGTCATTTCATGCCATATTCTGATGGTTGGTTTGTAGACATAATCATAGTCAGATGGTTAGAATTCAGTCCTAAATTTCTGACACTGACAGAATTATGACTGAGACAGTCTTTGGTTGCTAAGGCTCTAAATTGGCCATAAATGGATGTGACTTTGTGAAACGTAGGATCGCTGTTTTGGAGTCTAAAACTGTAGCAATTGTAGCATTACTGGTAGGAATTCTAGGCTACATAAATGAGGGATTTTAGTGTGGCTGTCTGGCATTGGAGGTGAGCAGAACAAAAAGATATTGAATTGGTGAAGAATGGATGAAGAATGGCTTAGGGGGCAGAAGTCTGTGCAAAAAAGGCAGTAGTTTTATAATATTTTCACTGCTTATTTCCGTTTTACTTTCATTTTACTATAATAGCCCTGATTTGCATTGACAACCAAAAATTGCGCAGTCCATAAGGAAAATGTGTGATATTACTGAAATACATACCGGCCAGCATGGGTACATGAAGACTTACCTTGTTTGCACTTGCTAATAAACCATATTATCAGTGATTCACTGAGTTGGCTCAGCCTGCGTTAACATGACTCATTCATTCGTAAACAGCACCCAGTCATCTGTTTCAACGCTGACAGGGAGGCGCTTTATTTTGTGTGACACGTTCTTCCATTCGTGGCTGTAATCCAGCATTTTAGCACCATTTTAATTGGGAGGAGAAACTTGTTAGTGCATGAGGAGGAAAGGAGCTTTACTTGAAGAGTCGTTGATGCAAATCCTCTATTTCTCCGCCCAGATTGTCTGAGGCATAATAACAAGTGGAAGCATGTGGGGAAACAACAAGCATGCTTGCTCACCGTTTTTGTCGGCTCGGCGGAAAATCTGAAAAAAAAGACAGGGAGATGGTTATTATCTCTAGCCAAGCATCACTAAAGGGGTTCTTACAATAAGCAATTACAGGTTAGGAATCATGGCGATTTGTCAAAAACACAATATGGATGTGTGACATCTCCTGTAGGAGGTAACCTTGTTCTGTTGAACCAAACAGAAAAATGTGAACAAGGGCAATCAAATACTCTTTATGTGTGAGTCATGTTAGGTTGAATGCCAATTCGTAGCATGTGTCAGTTGTCAAATAGGTTTAACAGTTATCACTTCTGAAGTAAATAGTAATTTCAGAAGAAGCAAAGAGGCTTACAAGTCATTATCTTGCAGGTGCCTCAGTCATGAAAACTGCTCAGGGGAAAAGCAAAATGAATTGAAAATGTATTATTATTTTGTCAATTGTTCTATTTGTTTGAATGTCGTATGTTTGGTTTGATTTGATTTCATTGAGTTGGCTGAAATGGTGGCATGAAAAGACATATGAATGGCATGATAGTTTCCAAGGCATTTAACATACAATAAGAACCCTGTTCTTGCTTTTGGCGTGTCATTTGAACGCCATGTAGTCTGTACTGACTGCGATGTAAATGCATCCATGTAAATATGCTACACTCGCTGGCTAGTGATGTAGAATAAAAAGTGAGAAAGACCAACAAACACAGGATTTGCAACCGGGGGACCAGTATTTGAGACCGGTGTTTTGTTTTGTAAGTCACGTTAATGACGTTTGTGACATGATTTCTGTACTTGTGTTGCGTTGTTTCTGTACATATTTTCTTAGTTTACGTCCTTATTTTAAGGCCAACCATGATGTTTTTCCTAAACCTAACTACGTGGTGTTATTGCCTCAACCTAACTATGGATGTTACCGTAGTTTTGTTGAGTGGCGTACAAATGACATGTGAAAAGCCTAAAATGCATCCTCACGACATGCGTAATATCCTTGTAATGTCGTGCTATTTATACGCCTTCCCATGAGATTGGGTTACATTATTTGTAATGTATTGTATTGACAGGGTCATTTACTGTAGTGTAAGTGTCAACATTTGTTGATTATACTGTATATTTGAATATGGAAGAGTAGTTGTTGCCAAGGATCTCGATGGGGATCCAAATAAACAATTAACAGAGGAGCAATGGCCACAAGCTGAGTCATCAATAATGTCCATAGTGTAGATTCAGGCAGCAGGAACAGGAAGCTAGCTGATCTCTCGGAGCACTAAAATTCACTGAGCAGAGTTAATCTATTTAACAGACTGACTCCGCGCATCAGTCACCACTATAGTAGCATACTGCTGCTGCTTTGGCTCCTGCTATTTGTATTCTCTGGCCAGTGGATGCAACACAACAACAACCACCACTCCAGAGGCCTGTACTACGAAGCAGGATTTGGAGATAGCGAAGTAACTTCAGGGTTAACCCTGGGTTTTTAGTCCTCGATGGAGCAGGTTATGATCCAGATAAGAGATCAACTCGAAAGCACCGCCTACTGACCAATCGAAGCGCGTTGTGCAGATCGTATGATAATATTACACAAATATGAAGAAGTTAAAGTCATAATCAAGGGCTAAAAACAACACAGTTTAGACTGACAATGATTGCAGGAAGGACAGCTGGCTGTATGCTGTGGGTGCTTATCGCTTTGAATTATGTTTTTATATTAATTTTTAAATTTGCTCCCAAGTCCGTTTCACACCGCCAGAGACGGGGACGCAGCTGAAAGAAGGGTTAAATAGTCAAACACGCCATGATTTTATTAAGGGGCATAATGAAGTGTAATCTACTCATACATTTTATTTTGAAAGCCTTTTATAATATCACTGCTCCATCTAGACGACTATATCTGACTTTTGAGTATTCCGTTAAATTAATAAATCCGTTAATTTACGCATTCGAACATCTGCAGTTTTTTTCTTTTGACAGCTTCTTCCTGCATTTTGCTGCTCCAGCTGTGTTACTATTAGTCTGGATTATGTGTTTATTTGTTTGTGTCTAATATTACAGTTTGCTTTTGGTTTTATAAAATCTGTCGCTCTGCTGACAGTAGACTTGTCCATGTCTGTGATTGGTCATATGCTGCAAACACCGCCCCTGTTGTGTGAACGCGCTCACAGCCAGATAGAGAAGCCCTGGGTTAATTTACCGAGTTGATAACCACCGTTGTAGGACCGCTTAGTTAAGCCAGATAACGAGAAGATACCCTGGGTATGTTGAACTCCCTTTGTGGTATACAGGCCTCAGGCTTCACCCATATGTGATTCAACAGATCATTTTCACTGCAGGCATTTTAACATGTCATACAAGGAAAAGCACAGGTGCAATTAATAACATTAATGATGGTTGAATTGCAGCTAGGAGCCATGCTATCATGCATGCTGGCTCATTTACTGGTGCAGTTAAATTAAACCGAGCCATCGTTAGTGTTATTAATTACATTAATTGTGTCGAAAGCTCTGCAGTAAAAAAGGCCTACTTGAGCTATTGCTGCTGCCAACTGCTGTTGTTTGATTTAAGCTGATCCTGGAATTGTTAACTAAACTTGTATTTATATCAATGTGTTGTTTGGTCTTTTGCTGTTTGATGTGTGGACGTATGTACACAGTAGGGCTGTCAAAGCTAAAGCGATAATAAACCCTTAGAGCAAATTTGTTTTAACGGCACTAATTTATTTGACGCATTAACACAATTTGCAGTTTTTAGGTTGTAGCGGGCGCAGTTTTATAGCTAGAGTGGAGATACTGACATCATATAAAACTAAACAACCTATGAAATCCATTGGTACCAACCATGTCATACTAGATTGTCGGGAAGTAGGCTAAATAATGCTCCAAACTTACCCTTACATTTTTGCGAGGAAAAACTGGCATGGCCATTTTCAAAAGGGTCCCTTGACCTCTGACCTCAAGATATGTGAATGAAAATGGGTTCTATGGGTACCCACGAGTCTCCCCTTTACAGACATGCCCACTTTATGATAATTGCATGCATTTTTTGGCAAGTCATAGTCAAGTCAGCACACTGACACACTGACAGGCTGCAACACCAAAGTCAGTTGTATTTTTTATAATAGCAACTATGATGAGGATGTTTCTGAATGAATGAGGGATAATTAAAACTACCACCTCACAAACTATCACAAGGTTAAGTTGCAATGAAAGCAAAACATCTGCTATGAGCTTGATAAAGGCTCTTTTTATATGGCACATACTGCTCAAATACTTTAAAGACAAGTTGTGTGCTTGCAAATATGCATAGTGGAAGAAGTGGAAAACCTGGACCCCTGAAGAATGAGGAATATGACAAGGATGGTTGACTTCTGTGCATAGCCAAAACATGCTTTCGAAGGATCTGTTCTTTCTTGTCAACACATTAGAAGTTAATAGTGTGATCATTATTCCTGTCTGGTCTGGAGTTGGCAGGGATTATTGTAGTAATTGTCATGGAGACTTACAATAAAAAGACTATTTTTAATTGATTCAAAACTACTACTGACAGCAACTCCACAACACAGCCTTGCTTCAAGGCAGATGTTAATAAACTTGTTTGACACAGAGCAGCTGAAATCAACAACAAAATGACTTCAGTGCGGGTGAGTGACTAACACTGGGAAAGCAATTTGTTGGCTGACATGAACAAGACACAGGGCCATACAATATGGCTCATGGCTGCCCATATGAAGGGTGTTAGTCAGCCTTGAAAACGGGCTGCCTCCTGCTCAACAAAGGAAAATTCCTTTTTTTCCAATTCCACTCAGAACATGAACACACAACATGATTTTAAAAGACATAGGCTACTTTTTTACTCTTTTTACTTTTAGTACATAACATGCTGCCCTTAAAAAGTATGCATTGCTGCATGCAGTATGCATACAATTGGGACATACTACCAAAGAGTATAGAAGCAAAAAGATGAAACTCTGGTGCTTTTTTGACAACAGACGGTAGATGGCGTTGTGGTAGCACTGACGCCATTTTGGACTGAAAACGCCAATGAGTCCATAGCCATAAATGTATAAAGAGAAGTCTGTAAATCAGAGTATAGTTTTTTTAGGTAAATCAACTTCCCAGTACGAACACTTTAAATAGCCCTCATTTAAGTCATTATGTCTTAAAAGTTGTAAAATTCACTAATAGCTGAATCCAGAGTTATTTTCCCTGGCATAATGAACGTGCATCAGACCCACGAGACTGCACCGCCCTGCACGCTCATATGACATATCCAGTTCTGCCAGCTTCCTGCTAGCTGTATGCCACTGTAATTCATCACTTTTATTGTCTTATAATACACCCATGGGCTGTATGCTGTAAGCCTGTACCATGGTGGATATATTAACGCCTCTGTTCCCAAAACAACTAGCTATCAGCCAGTAGTAGCACACACAAAATATTTATTATACATTTTTATAATATTCTTATTGTTCAACACAGGCCATTTCGGTAGTAACGTTAGAGAAATAATTTTGTTTTACTTTTGTACGGCACTTTGTAGGCCGATGTTTTACTGCCGTCCGGTAGTCGCTTTCAGTCCAGAATGACGGAGGTGTATTTCTGCTACTGGGCACCGACGTTGCAAAGGAACGAACAATTGACTTTCACTTCTTAGCAATACGTTCTTTGATACTACTTCTTCATAACATTGCGCCTTGAACTTTGACCCTCATATACAGTATATCCCCTGAGCAGAGGATTGTGGGTCAGAATAGCCAGAAAAGCATGCTGGCTTACTGCAAAATGCAACCGGATGCAGTAAAACATCCTGGTATTTTTGGCATACTTCATTCGACATACTATGTATTAGGACATACTAAATCTTTTTTCTGGCATACTAATGGTAGTACGGGTACTGGAACACACAGATAGATGCCAATATTGAAGAAAGAAAAAGAGAATTCAATCACTCCAATGTGTTACCAGCTTCATTTCTGAGATCTAACGGCGAGGCGGGATCTGAGGACCACAGACTGCACCGGGCAACCGCACAAATGATCAGACAGCTTTTAAATAAGTCCCCAGTGTAACCATAATCACTAAACCACTTATCTAGACTGAAAACGAAGAAGGTTAGTGCCCCCAAAATGCCTATTATAATCATCCTCCATTGAATTGCTAAGCTGCATGCACACACAACTAAAGTATGGCGGATCAAAGTTGAAGTAGTTTGAAGTAGCTCTTGAAAATCAAATAGATGCTTACAATAGACAGTTTTGGTGACAGTTTTAAACAATCAGCTTTGCTTTTATGTTTAATAGGTGTTTTCGATAATTGCACTAAACTGGAGAAACCTGCTCCATTATGAATCCCTGTGACGCAGATAGCAACAATAAAGCTGGTGACTAAAATGTTATCGATGGACAAAACTATGAAAATAAGAGGATGAAAAGACCCCAAAGTCCACTGTGTGCAGAGATGTCTTTCAAGAAGTTAAGATTTCAACTACAGAAACTGTAATTTGTTTAAGAATTGATTTCCATTAGCAGAACAACCAGAGGCACAAAATACAACTTCTACATGAATAAATGTAACTTCATCATAGATTTTGCGAAGAAGCCACGCAATTAAAATGAAAAAACTGTGATCTGTTCTGTCCTATCGATTCTACTCCACTGCCTCAGTTTGTTATTTCCATTGTTAGGCAGCGGTCAGGACTGACGTGCTTGTCAGCTTTGACCTATAGGTTATTAATAACAGCAGAATCTGACCCTCACTTTCATTTTCCATAGGTCAACAAGCTCAAGGGCTGCACTCCTGCCCCTCTGTCTGTCAATGTCTGTCTCTCCACAGCTTCAGTCCTGACTAATGACAAGAGCCAAGTCATTTCAAACCACTTCACAACACACTCAATGCTTTGGTTTGATTCGTCCGTCTAGACTCGAAGGTGACTGTAAAGCTGCAAATTACCGTCTGTGTTATCTGATTTGAAGTGAAATGCTGCTTTTAATAACATGATGGCAGGCCCAGACGATTAGACTGTTGTCAAGCCATTGGATAGGTGTTATCAGTCACTATAATCCCCATAGATGTGGGTCAGTAGGGGCCTACTACACCTTGTATGATTTATCCTCTACTCACATGGTAGATCACTGAAAGAAGGAATAAAAGAACATGACAGCAACCTCTAGAGACCGTAGTAATTGTGACAGGAGCAGAAGTAGAAGACGAAGTCAGGCGCTGTAGTATAGACAGAGTGAAACTCCATAAGGGGTGGAGGTCGGGGAAGATGGATGGGACACAAAACACAGTGTTTTCACCCAGCCGCATGCATCCCGTGTGAAATCAGCAAGGTGTAGTTGTCTGTTTGTAATTATTTTAACCCACAACATGATCTTTTTCCCTAAACTTAACCAAGTGCTTGTTTGCCTAAACTTAAATAAGTTGTAGTTTTATTGCCTAAACCTAAATACGTTGTAGTTTTATTGCCTATACCTAACTGTTTTTATTGCCTAAACCTAAATAAGGTGTAGTTTTATTGCCTAAACCTAACTGTTTTTTTTTGCCTACACATAAAGACGTTGTAGTTTTGTTGCCTAAACCTAAATACGTTGTAGTTTTATTGCCTAAACCTAAATAAGGTGTAGTTTTATTGCCTAAACCTAAAGACGTTGTAGTTTTGTTGCCTAAACCTAAATACGTTGTAGTTTTGTTGCCTAAACCTAAATAAGGTGTAGTTTTATTGCCTAAACCTAACTGTTCTTTTTGCCTAAACCTAAAGAAGTTTTAGTTTTGTTGCCTAAACCTAAAGAAGCCTTTCTGTTTGTGTTCAAAACATGTCAATTCATTCAGTTTTACATGTTAGAACGCGTTGCTTTTAAGTTTCACATTCACTTTTACAACGTAATAGGCGCAGCAGGCTCCTAATGAGACACATCTATGGTGCTTATAGTGAGTGATAACGCCTATTTAATGGCCTGATAACAGTCTACTGGATGGCAGGTCGGACATTCTGACCCACCAACCCTCCTTATGAATCTAAGATTCATATTCTACCCACACATTCTTGATTTAGGCTTCTGTACAGTATGACAAATCTCCTTTTCCCATCTCAGTCAGCAGTATTTTCTTTCCCCTCTCGGCACTATAACACATTTTCCCTCGCTTCTACTTGACTCAATGGAGAACAGTCACAGTACAGTGAAACATGTTTGTTGTTTGGCTGTGTCTTTTAGGGCTCTCTGGTATCAGGAGACGATAATGCATCATTTAAAGCGAGCCCCGGAAAAAGGTCAGACCTGCTTCCCAGAGCGCTAGCTGTTCTGATGTCGTGGTGGCAGGTGTTAAGACAGTGGGTTCTCTGCTGACACACTGTTTTGTGCAGGGCTTTAGATGTGTTTGAGGAAGCCGGAGCTCATGCATGATCATATTTTATTGAGTATACGTTCTATGTGCCACATTCTCCTCTTGACACTTTTTCTTGGAGATTCTTAGTGATTTACTCAGATGTATATTTCTCCCATACCATGCTTTTTTATTTGTTTCTCCAGCTGGAAAGCAGCAAAGCAAGAGCAGAGGGAGAAAAAGATGAACATCAGGAGAGGGAGGACAGCGATGCGAGGGAGAGGGAGAGCAAATCAGAGAAAGCGCTTGTGCCAGAAATGCACAACCACCGAATACACAAAACAAAGACATTAGAAAAAAAGCAGCAACAACGTGGATGATAAAACCACCTCCAACCTGCAGCATCATTAAATCTCCCTGGCCTGCAAATACTGCGAATGGCTGCATCTCTAACATTACTAAGTGGCTCATTATCATGTGAAAAAGGACTCAATATAGACCCACTATTGATGTATTGATTCCTCTGTCTGTTGCATGTACAACCGGGCAGCACTTTTAAAACAAATTTACTCTGATTATTACAAAGAATTAAAATATGTTTTTTACATTAATTACTACCCCCCATCTACAGAGTATTTTTTTTTTAAAATCTCCAGTAAACTAATGAAAATCAATGTCTATACTGCAACACTAAAGTTCATTATCTCTGAAAATCAATCACCATTGATCTGCTTTACACCACTTACTCCAGGCACACCACATATTTATGCATGTTTTGAGGCTTATTAACTGGCTTTATTGAGTGTATACTCCACTCTGTGGGGACTGGTGGAAATACCACATGAATACCATATGCTCAAGTCAAAAGCTGTCAACTGGAATAATTGGGGAACCTATAGGCAGGAATAAGACACCCAATGTCTGCATGTTGTTTCTCCTTCACTAAATGAGGGTGGAAAAACAGACAGAATGAAGTGAAAAGAGACAACAAACAAACAAGCATGGCAATTAAAAAAAACAAAGACAGCATGTCCTTGTCTCGCTGTAGAGTATTTAGTATTTCTAGACACTATTATTTCTGACACAGGTCGCTTTTATAGGCAAACACAATTATGTTTTTGAGACAACCAGGAGTGTGCTTGCATGATATAGTGTGTCTGTGCTCCAGCAACAGAACAAAAAACTCAAGGTTGAAGACTAAAATGTGTGGAGGCACTTCTGTGCGGCAGCCGTGTTCAGGGACAGTTTGCACGGATGCAGTGACAATTCTGCCAAATGTGACTCATGTGTCCTTATTTAGACAAGAGAATGATGATGTCCGTGTGTACTGCAGCATCAGTGACAGCGTAGAGATGTCAGTTAGTGAGAGCTCACATTTGGACACATCGTTGGCCTACTAACCCAGAACATGACAGTATGTGATGGCTGGATAATGACTGTGGTGATGGATATAGTTTCTGCTGCAGTGCTGCGGGTTAATCAAGGCAGTGGGTAGATATTGGTTTAAACTCCAATTAGTGTACGTGTGTGTGTGTCTGTTTGTGTGTGTGTGTGTGTGGTATATGTCGTTGCATAACGCTTTTGAAAGACCAGATGTGTTTGTACAGAGAGTGTGTGTGCAACAAAGAGGAGAACCCCCAGCAGTCCCTAAACCTGTCCGACTGTGAGAGCTTAATTTATCATGCAGAGGCAGCAGCTGCAGCTCTTTCCTACTTTCTTCTAGCACACACACGCACACACACACACACCTGTACACAGAGCCAAACACTGTATCATCCTTAGGGTGTGTGATGTTGGTATACAAGAGAAGAACATTTGATAAAACATTTATTTTTTTCACTTTTATGGAATTTTCTACAAAGAAAAATCTAATTTTACAACTATAAACTGTATAGATCAGTCATATTTTTCCACCCTTTATGATTTTATAAATTTTTCTTTTTTTTTACTTTTACAGTAACCCTATTTAACAAGACACTGATAATAATGTTATGATTAATAACAGGGATAGATAATAATAGCTAATAATCTGATGGACACACAGCACTTTTTCATGGTGATGTATGCTATACAGAGTATAAGAGAGAGGCGATGCACTCACATCATGAAAGATAGTAAGCCCTTGTCCGGTGCTGTTCGGAGGCTGCTGCTGCTGCTGCTGCTGCTGAACCCGAAGATGCTTCTGTTTGGCCGACTGCAGGCACATAGTGATCATCTCCGTACAAGCCAGCATCCTTGAAACGCTTCGAGACACACTGTTGATGGGGAAAAGGTTGAAGTAAAGTAGCGGCAGTAGTCTGGAGGAGGAGGAGGAAGAGGAGGAGAGGCAGGCTGCAGGTGAGACAGATCCAGAGTGAAGTCAGAGCAGGAAGGATGAGAGAGATGAGAGAGATGCTCTGCAACTTTGTGCTGCGCTGCTGAGCAGAGCTGCCAGCCAATCACAGCGAGCTCCAGCAGGAGGAGGGCTGTGATTGGCTGGCAGCTCTGGACCGTGCATCTGGAGCAGAGAGTTCAATTCATCAGCACCAAATGCTGCTTTTAGCCTCTGATTTACTGTTTCAATTACTTCAGTTTAAGTCACTGCATGAAACTATACAATAATCCCATATTTAAAGGGGAACTACGCGCATTTTCAAAATTCATTCATGTTATTCCTTTGGTCTAAGATAGTCCACAGAAATATTAGTAAACATGAAGAACTCTCTCCCAAATCCAAAAGTGCTAAAACTTAAATTTGTGATTCTCAAAGTGGGGTCCATGAAGATTTTTCTTCAATGCATGAAACACAATAATCCCATATTTAAAGGGGAACTACGCGCATTTTCAAAATTCATTCATGTTATTCCTATGGTAAACATGAACAACACTCTCCCAAATCCAAACAACTATAGAGTGCTAAAACTCAAACTTGTGATTCTCAAAGTGGGGTCCGTGAAGATTTTTCAGATTCATTCATATAAATTATAATATCTTTTATTTTTTTTTTTTATTTTTTTTTACAAAAGGCTTCATAGTTCAATGGATAATATTAAAATTGAAAAATATATTATAGTTCATAGATTACATTCTAATTTAACTAATCTATAACTCTTAGAATCTGCAAATATGTTTAATACATGTCTAATATCATTTATAAATAGGCTAGGGATGCACCGATACCAATACCGGATCAGATATCGGGTCGATACTGGATATCGGTGACAATGGGGCTGATCTATTTCATTTCTGTTTATACAGTATATTATATACATTATATATTGGAATTTTAGTTCCTGTTTAAGTTTTGACCAATTTGTTGCTGCATTAAAAAGTTTTACACTTTTGGAATTGTAATTTAATTTTGAATTTCTTTTTTACCAAGTTGCTGTTGTACAATTTATTATTTCAATAATAAATAA